>JAPFFP010046666.1:0-10844 GCA_026153255.1 Solanum medicagineum
AAACCAAACCACTAAGCGGTTTTTTTTTGCGGATTGGTTCGATTTGTCGGTTTGGTGCGGTTTACGGTTTGGTTCTGTACACCCCTACTACCTATTGCTATTGGAAACAAATCGATCAAATCTTTTTATTGAATACATTATTATTATTATTCCTATTATGCATTAAAGCTCCTATTATGCATAGGATCTGAGAAAGATTTTGAACCAAAAAAAAAATCAAGGAATTTTGCAAAACCTTTCTAAGGTTTGCCAATAATAATCTAGCAATCCATGATGTATTTGTACTTTCTTGGTTGTGGAATCCAGTTGATTTATTGATTGTAATGTCATGCTCTTCTTCTTCTTTGGAATCAATATTTTCGTCGTTTTATGTTTATTTTAATTTATGTGACACATTGATTAAAATAAACATATTAATTTTAATTTATATGATATATTATTTTAATTTTAAATTTTTATGATTATTAAAACACAAGATAGAGATAACATGGAAACTTTAAAATTATATTCTTTTCAAATATAAAAAATCTAACTCATTTCGAAGTTGATCAAATTAAAACGAAATTAAGAGTAAAATTTCAATTTTAGAGTAAAATGTCAGTTAAAAAAGAAAGCTACACATAAATTATAGTTATTTTTTCTGTCTTTGTCAAATGTATTTTTCTTTTACATGTTTCTTATGAAAATATTTATTAAGAGGGATTTTAACCATTTTATCCTTATTTATATCCAAAGTATAATCCCTTGATATTAAATATTTACTTTATATAAATGATATCAATTCATAACTAAAATTTTCATAGTATTTAAGAACAATTACTATTAATAATACAATAAGAAATAATAATTAATTTCATAGCAATTTTTTAAAAATTATAAATAATTTAGAATAATTATTTTTAAAAGTCATAATAAATATTTTTGGGACCAAGAAAATACACTTTAACATTAAAAAATGATAAACAGATAATTTTTTTAAACTTTTCTGTTGCCCTTGTCAGTGCCATCCTCAAGGATAAGATTTAAAATGACCTAACATAAGAAAGTTTTAGTATTGGTAAATGATTGAAACAAAAAGCAAATAAATAAAGGCAAAAAATATCTAGTTTTGGAAAGAATTAAGGAAGGATTTGAAGTTTATATATTTTTATCAAAAATCGATAATATGTTTAAAATTTATGTATTTTTACAAAAAAATACATGGAATATTGAGTTCAGATGAATTTGATATTTTATAACATAAAGTATTAGGTTTAAATGGATGAAGAATAAGTTTATGTGTTCTTCCATATAGAACTTTGAGGTATTAAGTTTATCTGAACCCAATACTCTTAATGTGAAATATAAATTTATGTGTAAATATTTTTTTATTAAAATTAAAATAACTAATAGAAATGATCCATAATTTTAACAATGAATAAATAGGTTCAAAGCTAACAAATTTAAAGTTTGAACCGCGTAAATTTTGGATCACATTCTAGCTTCTGATTCTAACAACGATCTCAAGTTAATCTATAATAATAACTTGATTGATAATTAAATATTTAATATATTTTTTATGATACATACAAAATTGAACCGAGTTTAAAACTATAGAGTTTCAATAATCCGTATTTCATATGCTCTAATTTATTAATGAACACATGTAGAAGAGAAATGAAAATTGATGATTACTTAGCGAGAATTTGATTCAACTAATTTGAATTCACGCCGTAAAAATCATACAGCATGAAGCAAGCTATAATACTCATTATGGAAAAAAATTATATATACAATTCAAACTCGAAATATATAATTAAATGATAATATTTTTTTTATAACTATTTTACCACAATTGTTAAAGTAAAATAGACAATGTTGCTCATCATGGATTATCCGGAAACAATCGCTCTATGTTTTTAAACATAGGGGTCAGATTGTGTGCATCTGACCCTCTTACCTCGCAATGGACGGAAGCCTTTGAGGCATTGAGATAATATTATTGTTGTCGTAAAATGAACAATGCTAAAATCAATTGGATATAGATGGCAAACCTTCAGGAAGACTTTGTGGAGGGATGAAGTGGAAAGTGATGTTACATTTTTGGAATCTTATCATTATTTTCAAATATGGTGGACCAAGGAAACAAAAAATCATGAGTAATTAGTTGGATTTTGGTGATCATGTTTGAAGGTAAATTTATTTTCTAGCTAAACTTGGATTCTTTTCTTCTTCTTTTTTAAATATATTTTTTACATTGTACTACATCATCTCCACAAAATTGTAAATTTTTAAATACAACAATCCTCTTAAAAATAAGAACAAAATCTTCCTATACTTTATTCATTCAAAATCTTTATATTAGATATATAATAATAATAATATATTCAGTATACTTTTATAAGTAGAATCTGACAAAAATATGATGTATATAAAATTTTACCCTATCTTTGTGAGATAGAGAAATTGCTTCAGATATGTATATAAAATGTTACGCTATCTTTGTGAGACAGGAAAATTGCTTTAGATAGACACTCAATTCAGAACATGATTTAAAAGAAATGTAAGACTGAAATATTGAGGTCAAATATATTGATAGTAAAAATTAGGAGTGTCAAATGTACAGATTGGGTTGAAATTAAAAATATTAAAAGATGTTGAAACAGAAATTAGGTTAGTGCCAATTCGACCCGCTTAATCACAATAATTTTAACATATTATTATTTACTTTTTATAACCACAATTTGACTTTCAACTCATGAAAATAAAAAATAAAACTTATAAATAGATTGATTAATCCTAGAAGATATAAACTAGATATTAATTCATATCTTCAATATAAGAAAATTATATTACACCAATGCAAATAAATAATTTTAAAACGGATTGAAATTGGATATCAAACTGTACTCAATTGAAGATTCTTCTAAAATGGGTTAAAACTTGAACGTGTTAAGATTGATCCAAGTAAAATTATCTCGAGTCCAACCAATAAAATTCTCGATGAATTATCTATATTTGAGCTCATTTTGACATTTCTAATAAAAATTCTAGATGGATTATCATATTTGATATTATTATATTATTTTTCTTTCGTTTTCATTTTTTCTTGAATTACGTGGAAGAAAGGATCTTTAGACACACGATGGCACTTAGCTAGCCAAATTGAAAAAGGAAATTAAAAAATTACTCTTTTTATATTATTTAATATATGAATTATAAAAGATTAATTATCCTCAAAAATAATAGAATAAGATAAGAGATAAATATCGTTTTCTCAAAGAAATATACAATAAACTTTGATGAACATATTATTTGATACGTACCTAACAAATAGAGAAATTATACATAACTCATAAAATTAGTTAATACACTCATAAAAACATTAATGATGACAATAAAATTTTCAAATGTTCATAAAGTTTGAATAGTAAAGTGTAATACTCTTTCTGCTCTATATAATTGTTTACTTTTTTTCTCTACACGTCCTTTAAGAAATTATGAATAAAAATAATAGTTTTATTAATTTACCTTTAAGAAGCTTTATTGAAATATTACAAAATTCATATTTTAAAAAAATTGATTGTAAAAGTAAAATGCGAAAAATATAATTGTGTTTCTCTTGATTTTGAAAATTAAAATAATATAAATAACTAATATGAAAATGGAAGAAGTAATGAAGTAAACCCCAAAATTAAATAGATTGGGGCAATCACTCATTAAGCCATATGATACATGCATATATATTGAAGTTATGATTATTAACTGGATTAACCAGTCATTATGAGGCTAATCAACCTTAAAAGACATGAGCAAATTCAAGATGAGCAGTGAGAAATAATTATCGGATAAGATCATGAGAACTATCTACGATCTGTGATTCCATCTATATATATATATATATGTATAACATTGTATATCAACTTGTGAATTCCTTAACAAAACTAACTTATGGTGCATAACATCTTTGCATCTCCACGATATCCATATTAAGTCTTTTTTCCCGTTATATGATGTCTCGTTCATACAAATCTTCTCTTTATTTTTTAGATGGTTCTAGCGAGGGGTCGTTTGGTTGCTGATTTGGAAGCGAGTTTTGCAAGTATTAAATTCTGTATAAGTAATATTTCGTTGGCCTCTATCAGTCCCACTCTCACCAATCTCTACTAAATCCTCATAAATACTGATTACTTATCACTTATCGCCTATAGTTCATGTTCATTAGAACGCCAAGCTTGTCTATAAGAAATCTCAATACCGTATACTGATTTAACATCCTCTATTACATCTTTTGCAGTATGAACTCTTTTATAATTGGTCAATTTAGGAGTTCAGCTTGCACCTTGTCTAACATTCTATCTCTTAGTGGATATGAATACTGACTATCGAAGTACCTAACTTTGAATATATCAGAATTTTTCCGACAAGATGCCTTCATAGTTCACCCATGGCCTTCTCACAAACACACCAAAACGTAGCTGCAGAATGTGTATACAAATTATCTCAATATACCAAATTCATTATAAACTCAAAACATTATTGATTACTACTAACTTATTTGTATCAGACTATTATCTATTACAACTACGCAATACTAATTTCTAATATTGACCAATGAATTTCTATTTTTTGACTCAACCCACTGCAAGAGCTTGTGTATCTCTAAACCTTCAACACATATAGTATAGGTAATTAAATATTAAGTGTATTGCATTATATGAATATTATCAAAGTTTGATTATTTGGAGGAATTAAGACTTAACCCTAGATTTGAAATTTAGGAAGTTGGGTGAGTTTTTGGATCTAGGTTAGCCATATAGTAATATAAGTGTCTATGAACTCATTTGCTTATGAATATCATCTATTTGATAGATTAAAAACGTTCAGAGGGATCGAGGAAGGAAAAATCATTGGGGAATTAGCTCTCTTGATTTGAGTTTTTCGATTAAGGTAGGTTATGGTTTATTTTATATGTTAGAGAGACTCTTAATAGTGATTGATATTCATTGAGTGATATTGTGACGTTTTCTATGCATTTAATTTTTGTGATTTAGATGATTGATATTTGTTGTAATTGGTCTAAAATCCAAAGAGCATTAAATCCATAATTTTGAATTTGTCTTATCAAAGTGATGCCTTGAATAAAGAAGGTTTGATGAAATATTGTTAATGAAGTGGAAAGTAATGATAAAGGATGATGAATTAAATATATTTGGATCGGGTGTCACATTCTAGCACGATATTATGGTATCGGATACCACGTTCCGACATGATATATTTAAATTGGGTGTCAAGTTCTGATACGGTAATTTTAAAGGAAAACATATTAAAATGACTTAATACACTCAATTTTCAAAGAACCTATTTCCCAAAAGAAACATGATGTCGAGAGTCCTCATGTATGTTCTTGATATTGTTGAGTGATTATGCACTTGTTCCTTAGCTAGCCACTTGTTAAATGCTATGGTTGATTTCCTACTATTACTTGTATATATTGATTTCTATTTTGAGTCGGTTGATGATATGTACTAGATATGTATTACTCTATCCTGACCCCTACTAGTATTTTTCTTTGTTTTGCTTTTGTAGAGCGCAGCGAGTGTACCATCGACTTCAACAGAAAAAATGATTAATCTCTAGCTATCAATAGACTTGCTAAACGGGGAGAGGATTTCCCTAAAACAAAGATAGGCATGTCACTCGCCCTCGCCTCTAGCCGATCTCTAGTACATCATACTCCAGGTTGAGCTATCCTCCTATCTCGTATTAGATTCTCTCGGTCATAGAGGAATATCTTTAGTTTTCGAACATATTGTGGTAATGATTATATTTAATGATTATATTTAACCAAATTGGAGAATAGTTTAAGTTTACAAGAAGATTAAAATTTAATTAAAAGGACATTTGACAATAAGATTGTAAAAATATTTTTCAGTGACTTGGAGGTTCAGAAGCAGTAGGTCTTTGATCGAGATATTCTTTATTGCATTGTTTAATTAAATAATTACATTTCTAAATACTCATTCCGTTTAGATTTGTAAATATATTATTTTATATTCTATTAATTGATTAAAAATAACAAATAAAACTAGAAATTAAATTAAAAAATATTTGATAATCATTTTCGAAGGGGGAGTATTTAACGTTTATTAGTCTTGATTCAAGGTTATTTTGAATCAAGTTTTTTATCGCTTTGATTAGAAAGTCAAGCACATTATTACTCGATTAACTCGAACGTATCAAAAGTCTTACTCTTTGAATATAGTAAATATAATATTTTGAAAAAAATAATTAAAAAAATAATGATAATTATTGATAAGAATTAAAAAAATTAAATATAAAATTATCTCTTAATTTTATAAATTAAACAAATATCATTGAACAAGTAAAGATAGACTATTATTTTTCTTCAATAATTTTGGTTGGGTAATGGAGCCTGTAACGATGAATCTTTGACTTTTTTTATTTGGTGTTTTGAAGCTCCACTAGCTTGATTATTTCAGATTTATTTGATTAATTTTGATTAAGGAGTATCAAAATTTTTTTAAAAAATTATATAGAAGTTGAGAGGTATTTTTACCTAGCTAAAAAATATAATTTCGATGGAGGAATGTCGATTGACACCTCTCAAATGTATGTGGCTCTGCCACTCTCGCTTGATATGGTTCCATTTGGAGGGCTTTCCATCAAGAATTTATTTATACTCGTGATACATATCTGATATATTTTTATTAAAGGAGTAATTCTATCCATTGCACTATATTTGTTGATAATAACGTATCAACTTGTTGAACATTTGACAAACACACACCATTCATTTCAAATAGGATTTATCCCTCGGACACACAAGCAATCCAACTCGTAGATTTTTTTTTCTTTTCCTCTTCCCGTTCTTACTTCTGTAGGTTTCTTGATAATATATGTTGCGAACACTTTCATTTTTAGCTTCTCATCTTTTCTACCTTAATTAGTTTTATATTATTATTTATCTTTTAAATTTTATATTAAATTAATTAAAATAATTATACTAATTATTAAGTATATGTTAAATTTAACTATAATAAATTTAGTTTTTTACTAAAAGTAAACGGAAGAACATGTAGTAAGTGGTAACAATGTGTTTCAATTGACTTTACTCTATATATAGTCTTTTAATGTATCAATTGGTTAATTATATATGAGTTTACTATGTATTATAGTTTTTTAATAAAGTATAGTCTTTTAATGTATCAATTGGTTAATTATATATGAGTTTACTATGTATTATAGTTTTTTTTAATAAAGTATAGTCTTTTAATGTATCAATTGGTTAATTATATATGACTTTACTATGTATTATAGTTTTTTAATAAAGTATAGTCTTTTAATATTATCAATTGGTAAATTATATATGACTTTACTACATGTTGTGACTGACAATTACGTGAATCTTGGATCAAGCTCAGTCATTTCCTATACATATATGCATTACATTATTTTATTTAGCTCAACGAGATTTTTATTGAGGGATAAATAATTTCTTCAATAATTTCAAAAAGATTTTTATTCATTAAATAGATTTTTTTTCCTAATCTAACTTTTCTATTAGAAAAAAAAAATAATTCAAAGGTAAATGAGAAAATGAAGACCAAGTTTTATATTTAGTAGTTTTGTTTTATTTTCATCTTTAATGTGTTATGTATTTATATTACGAAAAAATTATACATATAAATTTTAATAATTTAAATATATTTGAAAAATTTAATTAATTTTCAAAATTTTACATTCCACATAAATTAGAAAATAGGGAATAACATATATTATTATAAAACTACTCCAAATTATGTCAATGCCACATAAAAATTAGAACAAAAGGAGTAACATATATTATTTGAAAATTATGTAAGAAATACTATCGATTGTGATAATTAACACACTTGAAAGATAGCCCATAAAGTCACGGGAATGGTTGGATAATTGGTTTATATGGATCTTCCTGTGTGAAAGTACATAGAAAAATGACATTGCCAAAAATTGACAAGGTAAAATTTCCATTTATTCATCCAAAGAAACGTCCCTTTTGAAGCTAAGAGATACTATCGATTGTGATAATTAACAACTTAAAGTATTTTTAACATATAACTAGTTTAGGCTACGTGCTTTGCACATGTGAAATATTTTTTCAAATAATAAAAGTGAATGATATTATATTTATACGATGATTGAATTCAATATAATTTGAACTCATATGAATTATATATGCAGAATAAGATAATATGTAAGGTGGGATACATTTACAACTTCTTGAATTTGTCAATAAATTTCAATTAGACATTTTTAAATTACAATATATTTAAATTGCATACGTGAACACATAAGAAACTGTTTGTATTAAATACTTTTGATTTAGAATTATTTTATTTATGTATTGAAAGTGACGCCAACAATTTAATTTACATTGAAATAAAAAAAATTAAATATAAAATCAAAATTTTATCATTGAAATCAAAGTGAATATACATGAAAACACACTTTTTCAATAAACTTTAGCTACATATGAAAAACTTCAACAAAGCCACATAGTTTCTAAAGATATGACGAAGCATCGAAAACTCAATTAATTAAAACACAATTTAATACTTGACAAATTGTCAATACTAAATATATAGGAATCATATAAAAAATATATACAATATTCGAGAAATTGATAATTTTTTCAAAAAAATCACAATATAACATATAATATAATAATACTAAAATCAATATTGTCTAAAGAAAAGTCTTTTAATGAAAGACAAAAATTCAATCAATATTTTTAAGGATCTTCATGTTTTTAATATATACGTGTCTTGCACGTGTGATATTGAATTTATTTAAAATATTTTAAAGAAATTAATTATATTTATCATATCAAGTTAAAACATGTTATGTACAATTGTATTACTCTAATTAAAAATGGTTGAGTTAGAGGTTATTGAGTTTATATTTACTTTAATGTGTTGTCTATATAAATATAATTAAAAAAACTAATAATATGCAACATTATTCCATAAAACTTTTTTTTTTAATTGAGGATATATTGAAAAAACTACCTTTCTAGTTTCTACTCCTCAGAAAAAGGGTTACATAAGATTCACGTAAATGCAATTCACCTTCCTCAAATTCTACTTTGTTCATCAAATATGCTATTTCCTCTGTCGTATTTTATGTGGAGAAAAGTATTAAAAATATTTTTAAATTTGGCAAAATTATTATTAGTTTCATTCCCAAATTATAGATAGTGGTAAAAACACCCATCTACTTGACTAAATAAACTTAAATATGCTCCTGATCTTGTAAGAAGAGTGAAATACACCCCTAGATTCTTATCAAGTTAAGTAGTGCTTTTAACACTTGTGATAGATCGGGGGTGTATTTTAGTTTAGTTAGTCAAGTATAGGAGTGTTTTTAAGACTGTCAATAGTTGGGGGATCAAACTAATAACTTATGCCAGTTTAGGGGTGTTTTTAATACTTTTCTCATTTTATGTGACATTGCTTGATTTGACAGAGTTCTTAAAAAAAAAAATAAGACTTTTGAAAACTCGTGATTTAAAATAATTTTTAGATAATTCTAATAACAATAAGGTGATACTCTTTTTTGAATGGATTAAAAGGAAAAGGTTGATACATTATAATATAATATAATATAACTTAAAATTTGAAAAAATTTACAACATTGTGAGATTTTTATGTGTATCATAGTTTTACATAAGTGCCCTCCATAGGTTATAAATAAGTTGGTCTTTCTCACTCTCAACACACTCAAAACACAATAATTGTGCATTTGATCAAAAGGCTTTCTCTTCAATTTCCATCACTATGGATCTCTCTAAGGTATATCAGTATTTTTTGAAACATTTTTGGGCAAATAGTATAAAGAAATCTTCCAGTAATTGTTGTAAACTTAGTTTGAGATGTTGTAGTAACTCATAAAGTTGAAATCCGAGATCAGTTATATGTGTTTATGTTAGATATGATTGCGAGTTAACTCATTAATCTTGTGATGCAGTATCGCCCTTCAAGCGCGTATGACAATGTATCTTCCTTGACAACAAATGCTGGAGCTCCTGTGTACGACAATGTATCTTCCTTGACTGTTGGTCCTAGAGGTATATATCCTCTATTATGTTTGAATATTATCCGATTGTTCTTATCATGTAATCAATATATGGACTGCTGTACTTTTGGCAGGGCCTGTTCTGCTTGAGGATTATCATTTAATAGAGAAGCTTGCGACTTTTGATCGGGAGAGGATACCTGAGCGTGTTGTTCATGCTCGAGGTGCTAGTGCCAAGGGATTCTTTGAAGTCACTCATGATGTTTCTCATCTTACTTGTGCAAATTTTCTCAGAGCTCCTGGCGTTAAAACGAATGTTATTTGTCGCTTCTCTACTGTTGTTCATGAACGTGGAAGCCCCGAGTCTCTCAGGGACATTCGCGGTTTTGCTGTCAAATTTTACACCGATGAGGTAACTAATTAATTACCTCATCATACTATGTTTGTTCTATCTTACTGTCTTGAATTTACTTATGTGTGATCATAAATTAGGGGAACTTTGATCTGGTTGGAAACAACGTTCCTGTCTTCTTTAATCGCGATGCAAAGTCTTTCCCTGACGCGATTCATGCACTGAAACCAAATCCAAAGTCACACATTCAGGAAAACTGGAGGATCCTTGATTTCTTCTCTTTCTTTCCGGAGAGTTTGCACGCGTTTACCTTTTACTATGATGATGTTTGTCTTCCGATAAATTATAGACACATGGAAGGATTTGGGGTTCATGCTTATCAATTGATCAACAAAGCTGGGAAAGCACATTATGTGAAGTTTCACTGGAAGCCAAC
>JAPFFP010046667.1:0-10841 GCA_026153255.1 Solanum medicagineum
ACATAACAATTCTACACAACTTACAAATGGACAGCATAACGTTACCTCCCTTCGCTACATTTCGACGTCGACAACTCTAAAACTATTCCAACTCTATCCAAACTGTTCCAAAAACATTTACACATACAAACAGTACTAAAACAGTCTTAGAACAGCACCCAAGAAGTCATGAAGGACGTGAGCCAATAACCTTCCATCCAATAGCCCACAAGTTCCAATCAACATTTCAGGGAAGCAACCTTAGGGTAATATTTATACCTCAAACCATATTAATAACATCAATATCTCTTCATAATACATCCCACAAACCATAGAGAAATCACTAAAACAAAAGGCAAGTGTGCAGCAACTTTCTAAATACATGTTGTCCCAAATTTCCAGCACAAACATACTAGCATATACTTGTTATTTTTCATACGAAAACCATAGTAAAAACATGTGTAAACTTACTTACCACTACCTTTAAGGTGTAGGGCTTCTCCAAGAACCCTAGAATTTCCTTTTAGCTATTTTACAAAGTCAAGAGATGTTGAGAGAAAACTTGGAGACAATCTGATTTTTTTTGTTGGTCAAGCTAACAATGACTTGTGGGAGCTGTTTGATCCCTTTATAAAGGGGTCTTTGACCGACTTACTAAGGCTACTTTAGCCTTACATTACCAAGCTGGTGATACAACTCCTTGCCCCTTTCACTTGGGCCTAAATGGGTCTCCAAATTGATGGGCTTGGGCTGCCTATTTTCCAACTTTCTCTTAGTTAGTTTTGGGCCCAAATGGTCAAGTGGGTTGTGATGTCTTTGGGTCCTTTTTAGTATCCTTCTTGGGCTGAAAATATAGTCCATGTGTGATGATAAAACATGGGCCAATTTTACACCCTTAACACGAACTTTATTCATAATCGGACTTGGACTAATTCGACGTCGAGCCTCGTCTCCGTTTAGCTAGCAAATTTAAGCTAAGAAAGTAGGTGACTCACCTGCTAGCTTACTAAGTCCTACAAGCACCTCAATTATCTTACTTTATTTAAGGTCGTAATCTCCTCAATTTGACACAAAACATGTATACACTCGACCCTCTTAAGCGTTAGACGCACATATCCCCCTATAACATGAAATTCGAGCACCTTTAAAATGGGAGCCAATTTAACCAAACCATATCATGTTTCATTTGCATTGTACTAGAATTATAAGGTGTGGGGTGTTACAATTATACATTCTGCCTATGAAGTCTAGCTATTATTGCATGGCATCCTATATATTTAGTACATTCAAACGTACTAACGCATACTCTATGCCTACATGATGTCACAATGTAGGAACTGGAGCACTGCTTGATCATCCCCCTCCTCCACATGGCTAGTATGATTGTCTCTCAAGATTATTGGTGAGTCCATTCCGAGGACGTTGCTTATGATCTCTTGTTATGTTCTAAGACTATCTTTCTTTTTTTTATGTATTGACGATGAGGGTGAGCCCAGTTGCTTGTCGTGGCCCCTCTCTTATCTATGTAGTAGAGGTGTTGCTGGACATGATGTGTATTATGCTGTGAGCTTTGACTCTCTCTTGACTCTTGTTATTTATGATTTGAAAGTTGTCCCTTAGGCCCGATTATCCCTATTTACTATCTCTTGTTAATTGTTTTATTGCTTCCGCGACCAAGGATGTGTAATGATGCACTAAGAGGCTTGCTTGGGGTCCGTTTGGGTCACTTGCACTGTGTCATGTCTAGGCCTTAGTCTTGGATCGTGACAAAATGCTTGAGTCATCAAGTCCATAAATTTTTGCAGGGGTATTAGTAAGTCAAAATGGCATGCTAGGAACTCATAATGTTCGTAACGAGTCCGAAAGGCAGTCTTCTAAATATCCTTTGCTCGGATCCTCAACCGGTGGTACCTCGATAATAGAGAACACTTTTACGTACAACTGATCAAATAAACCAACAATACATGGCAGAGGATAACGGTTCTTTGTCGCCACCCTATTCAGCTGCCAATGATCAATACACATTCAAAGAGTACCATCTTTCTTTGTTATTAACAAGATGGGGGCTCCCCAAGGAGAAACACTCAATTCTCTCAATCCAAGATTAAGCAAACTCTAAAGTTGTGTGCTGAGCTCCTTAAGCTCTACAGGGGCTATCTAGTATGGATGAATAGATATAGGCTTAGTATTTGATTCAACCTCTATCACAAAATCGACCTCTTGCTCAAGTGGCAACCTAGGCAAGTCTACAAGAAATACATGAGGAAACTCACAGACTACAAACACGAACTCTACAGTAGGAGTCTCAGCTATCACATTGCGAACATGTGCTAAATAGGCCGAACACCCCACAACTATCAATCTCTTAGCCTGAATATACGATATAATACACGTCGGTACGTAACGGATAGAACCTTGCCATATCAATGGAGATATCCTTAGTATCACTAAGGTGACAGTCTTGGCATAGCAATGTAATACCGCATGATGTGGGGCCAACCAGTTGATACCCAAAATAATATTAAAATCTAGCATAACAAGTAGTATCAAATCAACCCAAGTATCAAAACCCTGAAGAGTAACCATATAACCTATGTACACTTGATCTACCACAAGTGAATCCCTCATTAGGGTTAATACTCGAACCTGAGAGGAAAGAGGCTCTGGAGTCACACCCAAGCGTGAAGCATAATATACTGACACATAGGAGGACCTAGAACGTAGATTAGATAAGGCTGAAGTTGGCTACCAGCTTACAATAATAATACCTGTGATAGCCTTTTCAGAAGCCTCAGCCTCTATGTTGGAGCGACATAAAAGTGGCCTGATGGTCTCCTCCTCGACCATCACCTTCACCCCCAGCTCTACCGCCCTTGGCGAACATTTGGAACCCTACTAAAAGATCTATTGGTCCCCCGATCTCTATACTGGTCATCCTTGTGACCTTAGTCCTAACCCTTTCCTCTGCCACCTGGTAAAGGAACCGACTGGATGGGCTGTGAGGTGACAAGTGCTGCTCTACGTATTGGACAATCTCTGAGCCAATGGTTTATGCTTGGTTCCAAAAATTGCCCGAAGTGGCCCTGTCTCGATGGGCATGATCATACTGCCCTAACCTAGATGCCCTAGAAGCCTGACTTCCTGTGGAGGTGACCTAGCTAGCCCTAATGAAGTAGAGTCACTCTCCCTCTGTCTATGCCCAGTAGGATAACAGGAGCCACCCAAACTGAAAGTACCCGGGCCCTGATGGCTACCCTTGGAAGTTTGTAGGGATGGCTGGAATAGTCGGCTAGTGTGATCCTGCTGACCCTCCTTGTAGGCCTATCACTCAGCACTCGCAACCCCAATCGAGAACCAGTGAACTTTCCCTCATGTCTAACCCACTTGTCACCACCTCCTTAGGACTCATGGCTAATCTTCTCCACAGAGTGAGCATGATTAACGATATCTAGAAAAGACCAACCAGATGTCACCACGACATGTGTAACCATGCTTAACAGAGGCCTTAACCCTCGCACAAAGTAATAATTCCGCTCCTCCTCAGTGGGCAAGAGAGTTGCAGCATATCATGAGAGCTCCTGGAATCTGAACTTATACTATGACACGATCATCTTCCCCTACTCAAGTCGCACAAGTTGATCCCGATGGCAGTCCCTAATAATCATGGACACAAATCTAGTCATAAAGGCCTTTGTAAACTCTGCCAAAGTCAATGGCACAGCATATGCTGGCCTGGTGTCTCTATAGGTCTGCCATCACTATCTAGCCATCCCATCTAGCTAATAAGTAGTTACCTCCACATCGTTGAACTCCAACAGTTGCAAATCCTATAGAGCTGATAGGCAGCTAAGAGAGTTGGTGTCTCTGGCTGCGATAAAGCTGGGGCATCCGGTCTCGGCTAAAATACTCCCTATCTAGGACTGATGGTGCAGCCTTACCTCAAGCATGCCTGCTACATGTTATATCTGTGAAAAAAAAACGAAGTAAGATTCCCAGAAATCAAAGAACTATTGACAATATTGCACAACAAGAATCAACAACACAATGAGGTTCCTAAATATCCTATAGCCTTTTAGAGATAAGACATGGATGTCTGTACACCCATCCACAGGACTCTATTATACAGTATTTCTCTACAGTTGAGACCAGTGAACCTTAAGCTCTAATACCAACTTGTCACTACACGGTTTCGGTCATGATAGGACCTGTTAGATCCCACTTATAAGCAAGCCAATTACCCAACCCCAGGGTACATATCCTAGATCTCTAGCCACAACCATGATAAATACGATGACATAATTCAACATAACCTACCCAGAACCTGGAAGTCAGTTTTAGAGAGCTACAACAGACACCAACACATACCTATACATATATAATAAATATCATTATATATATATAGCTAGGAGTGCTCCTACAAATACAAATCACTACACTATACAAGGCTAATGTCTAGATACAAAAGATAATCATCAAAAACAAAAATGATTGTAAAGTAGCTAGAGTTGTTGATGCTCACCAAGTGTCTCCTGAATTCTTATGAATCCCCGAAAAATTAGTGCCCGCAGCTAGAACCTAGACCTACACCATGGAAAGATATAGAAACATAGGGCTGAGTACTAGAAAATATCACCAATAGGCTTCATCAACCAACTTGGTTATATAATATATGTATAGAAAGTTAAATATAGAGACCTACAGAAAACTAAGTGAATCAAACTCAAATCAAGGACTAAGCATATCTGCTGAATGCCTGAACCCAACCGACGCAACCAAGGTCATGTTTAATGATACCGACAGATAAAGACTGAGTCGGCCCACACTATAACTATCACTAAACTGAGTTATCTTAGTGTACGTGGGTGAAAGGACCTAATATCAATGCATATGTCCCGACTGGGGCCCCCATAAGCCCCAAAGGTACACCCACGCATAACCAAGCTGATAGAATCACAACTGAACAGAACTTCCAATACCATATGATCAAGGGTCAAGCTGTATATGGGTGTAAGGACATAATATCTAAGCCTGAACACCCTCTGAGGCCCCTATAAGCCTTGAGAGTACACCACGCATAATTGGGTGTGAATAGATGTGTGGATACCTAGGTAATCAACTGGGTCCTTGCCCTGAAATACCATGTCCCAATCGGGTCCTCGACCTAGACTACCATATTATGTCAGGCCGTGACACCTAGCCCTGGCACCTCAATATACATAGAAAATGGTGGGACAATTCCCCCACGGGAGAAAGAATTCCCCCTAACATAACCTATTGGGTCCTACACCCAAAGTATCAATCAACAGGATCTTACACCTAAGATATAGTCAACCAGTTCCTAGACCCAAGTGTCACCAGGTGCTCAAACCTCAAAATCAACATCCGTGGCTCAGACAGTTCATAATGTGGCCACCAAGACTCAAATGGTAGGGAGCATCACCGAGAACTCGGACACTCGGACATGGCCACCGGCTCTCAAAGCACGAGAAGTGTCATTTATGACTTGAGATATTTATTTAAACATTCACTCACTCGACCATCCTATCCAGATCTTAACCTCTAAAGTTATACCATGCCTCAAGAGAGAAGTCATACAACTCACACAAGCATAACTATCACCTCTTTCAAGTAACCCCAGATAAACCCCAGCCTCAGGTAGTAAAACCCAACATCCCACAACTAACAGTAACATAATAAAGTGTATATGTCATCGATCAGTATGAGACCAGGCCTAATGAGAAATATATATGCTACAATCTAGCCAGCCATATAAAATGAGAGCAAAGCATGGCATCTACAGCTATATCATACGTATGTACAACCACCAAGCCCAACAAGGTCATGTATACATCAGAACTAAGTCATAGTATAACATATAATCAAGGAATTGTCTCATAGCCAGCATATCTCAGTAGCATCAGGCTATACACCTATATGGAAAAGAGTTATGACAGAATACATACCTGCCCCATGGCATCAGCCCATATACGACCCTTACCAGGCCTTCTTACAGTCAATAACACCAACCAATATCGAAAACACAGCTAATATAGCTACCAACACCAGGGTACAATGCCAAAACATCATATACTATGCATACAGAGCACAATCAGTCACATATCACACATATATCATAGCTCAACCCACAATCAGCACTCTTTCTACACATTTCAGCTCAACATGCATATATCTCAACTCAATCTAAGGTTTAGGGAAGCTTAGGCTAGCTGGCAGATGATTACTCATGTCATGCATCAATACCTCGTCCTTTTATCCCTGATCAACTCTCGACATCGCTCAGCTGTCAAAATACAATTCATGAGGTTAACACGATAACATTGGATGTAAGATCTCGAAAAATGGGTGAAATTATATCAATAGAGCCTAAAATGAGAAAAAATAGGTCTAGCACTCAAATTCCCAAACAAAAACCTCGTAAAATGATTACTGCATCACCATAAGTCTACAACCAGAAATTTAGCCCAAAATGGACCCTAGAAGGCTTAGAAACGGCTCAAAAACAAAGTTATATTCTTTATTGGAAAACATTCCTTTCAAAACTTTCTTGGTCAAATTTTATGAGAAATGGCTAAATTTATCAGAATCCAAGTATACCACATTGTTCCTCTCAAAGATTAGAACAACTTAGACCTAAATTTTACATAATTCTGTCAACAATCAGCCGAGATATCATAGTGTAAACGTTTTACATAAGTACGTGGGTGTAACATGTTAAAACAAGCTTTTACCTCAAAATGTATGCTGAAATAAGAATATAAGACCACTATTTCAATCCTTGCAAAAATTGGTGTCACGTATCCTTTTAAATCATTGAAATCAGAGTCACGGATTGGGAATTATCACTATTTGAAGTTGGGAATGGGAGTTGGTCGCGACTGGCCTTATATAGGCCAGGCACTTCCCCCATTTGGCCTCTGAGAATGCGGGCCTTGTGCCACAAATGTGGTGCCTTGGCACATGCTTGGCCTCCACGAACGCACCTGAGACTCTACAAATATGGAGCTTTAGCCCTTGCCCTTCTAAGATCGCACCCATCCCTCTGTATATGCGGAGGTTTGTTTTTGCTGGTGCTACACCAGTAATTGCATAAACTTTCCCAGGGCATTCCTAATCCATCCGATGTCCATTTTACGCAAAAAAAAAAATGGTGCAACCACATGGATCTTAATGTTCCAGATCTAACGGTGGGGTCGGAATTTTCAACGGAGCAATCTACGAGAAAATGAGGATCCCACTTCTTTCCGACTAAATTTAGCTAAAAGAACTGAGGAGGTCAAAGTGCAACTGGAAGCCCAAACCAACCGATGAAGGGTCGTTTTAGGCTATTTTCAACATTTCGAAGCTGATCACGCCATTCCATTTTAAGTACATTTGGCTAGGTTTTTACAAATAAATACTTTTTAGCTTCCGATTGAACTCATTTTGCAAATTCATACCGGGGCCCTCCACCCTCGAACCAACCACCCTCCTAGCCTAAATCGATCGTCCCGAAACTGATGGAAACTTCAGAATCCCATTCCAAGGCCGTTTGCTAGGGTTTTATTAGAAATCTCATTTTACAGTTATATTTTCTCATTAACTCGCAAACTCACATAATTCACAACCAATTCACCTCATAATATCCCAACAGGTCATAAAATGTCTGAGGTTTCTATACGTAAGATCAAATTATCAGTATAACCACAGAATTACAGAAATGACCCAGAAGATCATTATAGAAGAAAACATAATAGGGGTGAGTACACTGAAATATACCTAGTAGGTTCAACCGACTAGATAGGAAAAATTGGATAAGCATCTAATAACTAAGAGTACTTATCACCTGTGTTGAAGGGGTTAATACACAATATATATATATATATATAAACATTTCAAGATACCAAATCCAATCAGTGATGCAATGCAAATTAGATGTATATGTGCAACGGCATCACCGGCCATGTTTGAGGTGGAATCACGACCATTATTGGGCCAATATACATATCTATCGCGCTAAAGCTACAAGATAGAACCTGGGGGCTATTGTAGGCCATGTACTGAAATCTCTCAAGTATTAAAATATCTGCATATGTCCACCCTACCACCGTAGTGGTCAAAGGGTTTCAGAGAGTGGTACTATCTCACCCTTGTTGGAGCAATGGTCAAGGGATTTTAGAAAAGGTGGTTCAATATCTCAGTCTTCCCACCTCAGCATGGTAAAAGGGTGGAACAAATGCAATATGAGATGAATCCATGTCAATGCCATAAATCAAAGTATATAACAGTAATATAATAAAATTACGGATAAATAATAACCATAGAATCAGAAAGTCAATGTCAAGCGTTTCAACTGGTACCACAATGCCATCAACAAGTCTCATATCACCATACTCACATAGATAATCAAATATACCGAAGATATTAAACTTCACAAGTCCCAAAATATACACATAATTCCCCGAAAGTATCTCAATTATCATTAATAACCAAAAAATTTTCCAAATAGTATCACAAGTCTCATATTATCACAATAACATTCAAGAATATCTCAAATCTTTAAAATACGTCTCAATGTGCCAACCATTCAAATTTACTCTAATTCCAACATAATCGATATCACATATTCGCCAAAATTCTATCACACAATCCAACTACTCATAAAACAATCTAGTTCTAACAATTATAACATAATCATATCCAAAAACTCAAATCCACTCCCAAAAAAGATAGTTGAACCTACCTCAATATCGAAACCGCACCTGAACCAAGCTTTAGATCAATCACAACCTCAAAATTAGCTCCAAATCAATCAACCACTATCAAGAATAGATTATACGCATTAAGAGAAGAATTTTGGTACCCATATTGGCACAAATTAGGCTTAGGGACAAAATGGTCAAAATTAGGGATAAATTTCAAAGTCTACAAATCTGGATATCGACTAGAAATCATAATTCTATGCGAGTAAAGGAGTTCATGGGTGGATATTCCACTAAAATTGAGCTCAAATTGAGGAAGAAATCAATAATTAAATTTTACAAATCAAAGCCATGGAAATCCAATTTTAAATATCCAAAATCATAAAATTCTAGATAAAAATAATGGAATTTAATCAATTTGATGTTAGAAACACTTAGCTAAATGTTTTATCCAAAAAGACTCTTCAAAAATCGCCCCATAAAGCTTGAAATTGGTGGGAAAATATAGTTTAAATGTGTTTAAAACTGATTAGACAAATTTACACTCTGCGAACGCGGGGTAGGGCCTTTGAATACGGAGGGAAAGGCTAAAAAGGCATTGTGAACATGGAACAGAGCTTGCAAACATGGAGGCCTTTTCTATGAACGGGGAGAAGAGAAGAAAGTGCCTCTGCGAATGTGAAGCTATAGGGCGCATACGCAGAGGACACGTAATAGTTGCACCAGATTTCCAAACCAAAAAGAATTTAAGACTCGAAATGGACCCCCGAGGTCTATTCGGAAGCCAAAATCCACAAACCAGACATGTATTCATACCAGAAATGGCAATCCAAACTCAAAAGAATTATCAAAATTTGATTTTGAGGTCTCCTCGACACAGTTACCTATAAAACTCAATGAAACTAGTTTAAAACTCAATGTATCAACATTGCCCACGAAATCTCCAAAAATTACAATGAGACCATTTCTGTCATGACCCGGACCTAGGGTCTAGGAGTGACATGGCAAATAGATACCCAGAGTCCCCAAACAAGCCTCAAGGTATCCACATTCGGATCATAGGTTCGGAAGCACATAATGAAGTAGTAAACAAATAGTTCTAAGGGATGGGAAAGTATGACTCGTGATATAGGGATGTCATAGGGATAGGGATTTGCATGGATTCACATAGCACATAGTAACTAAGGGGTGGTTAAGTATGACTCATGCTTTGGGATAGAAGGAACTTAGGATTTTCCAGATCTCCACATCTCATCATTAGAAAATCATCATAACATCAATATTCCATAGGTAGTCATAACTATAATCTCCAAGAACAAATAACTTGACATAGCCCAAATCTGTATAAGAGTCTACATGTTGTCCAATAATGCCTCTAAATTATAGAATGGGACGGGGGCCAATACATGTCCCTGGTGTACCCTCAAAGTAATAAAACATAAACGGAAGTAACATAATAGGTAGATGGAAGGTGGCTTCTCCTTGGATGAGAGGACTCACCATAACAACTTTCACAATTCGAGCTAATCGTCAAGAGGTGGATAAAGATAGTCTTCGGTCCCTATATGGTTAGATCATGTAGGCAAAGAGTATGTGTTAGTATGTTTGAATGTACTAAGTATGTGGGCATGCAATTCATATGAACTCACTAAATATGCATTCAATGTTAGATAACAAGGGCACATATATAGAAAGAAGTATATAAGCAAGGAAAAGTAATATATCTATATGTCATAAAATCCATGATGCATGAAATGTCATAATACTTCAACACCGAAGGGATGAGACCATAACTGATATCTCAAACTCATGTGAGCTATTACATAAAATTTGCCTGATAAAAGCCTCCCATCGGCTGAGAGAAGACTACTTTCCAAAGGAAGTCTGCACACACCTTATGACCTGATCATTTCAGTGTGATGGCAACCTTCCTTACGACCCGGTCATTTAGGAAGGATTTCCATACCATATCATAACCATCCCCTTAAAGGGGCATAACATGTACCTATGCTAGCACATAGTTATAGGACTTGGGTACTGGACCCTTGAAGATAACCCCCTCCCACAAGTCCTCTTGGTTCTAGGTCATCACTCCACAAGAATACATATACATATACGTGGTTTCTAAAGAGGCATAAGCCATTTCAAATCATTTCAATGCAT
>JAPFFP010046668.1:0-10840 GCA_026153255.1 Solanum medicagineum
CCATGAAAGAAACCCACATACCTTATCTTTGGAGATGAACTTGATGAAGATTGAAGATGGAGACTTGAAGCTTGAGAGGAAATCCTTAGATCCGGAGAGGATTTTGAGACTTGAGTTTAAGAGTAAAATATTTGGCGAAGTGTTTGAATGAGTATTGGGGAATGTTTAGAATGCTATGATGGTGAAAAATGGTTAAGTATAGGTATTTTCATGTTTGGGTACACTTAGGTCCAAGACTTAAAAGTATTGGACTGAAGTCAAAAATCTACACAGAAAAATATACCAGTGCGCGTCGCGGAAACAACACTGGGAATTGCATTTTTGAAAAATCAAAATTGCTAATTATTTGCTCTTAAATCAGGGTTAGACCCATCTTCCACTCAAAATGACCCCCTGAACAGGAATATGAAATTGGATGTTCGATATCGCGCATGGATTTTTAGACATATGAAAATTACGATTCCGGACACTTCCAAAGCATATTTTCGGACACTTTTTGGGGTCATTACAGAGAGAGGCCATAATCACAATTGATTTTCATCTCCCATTCGCCTTCAATCATTCTCAGTGGTCTGAAGTTTTTATCCTCTAAAATCTATTGAATTTCACTGCAATCTTCACTACGTATACAACATGAAAAACTCAAATTGTTCCACTTCCCACTTGATATTTTATTTTTTCTCTGTTCCATCTCTCTGTCAAGTATAGAATATTATATTAGTGACATATATTTTACTGTATTTTGGAAAAATTAGATAGCCATTTTTGAATTATATATTATTGATTATGGTATTATCTCTCATCGGTTACAATTTTAGTGAGTCAATTTATTCTTGATTATAATTTATATTTAAGTACTTTTATAATATATAATAATTACTTCATTCTAGATGTACATGTGATTTTTCGACAATATCACTCATGTGAATAAAGATATGGGATGATGAAATTTTTATAATATGGTGATAACTTCTTAATGTATATCCTGTTGCAAAAAAGTTAAGAAGTAATGATCCATGAATAAAAACTTATTGAAATTAATTAATTTTTAGGAAAAAACAAGAAGGCATATATCTTACAAATAGTAACACAACAATTATTAATATAATTAGTATTCAATTAATTTAATTGCAATGTAAATATTACATGTATATTAATAGATAATAGTAAATTAATGAACTTTTTTTTTTTTTTAAATCTAAGCAGAATTTCTTTTAACATCATTAATAACATTGTATTTTTTTAGCAAATAAAATCTTTCCATTTCAAGTATTTAGTATAATCTTATTTGATTTCTATTATAATTAACTAAATATTTTATAAGATTTTAATTGAGTGTGGTTAAATGTTCACCTTCATGAGTCATATTTAATTACATATTTAATTATTTCTCCTAATATTTACAACTCTCATGCTTTTCAAATTATATATTATTATATTATGTAATGATGCATATTATTATATAATATACTAACTCTTTTTGTTACCAAAAAAAAAACCTTCAAATATTTATTTAAAACTTTAAGATACTTTTTAGTATTCCTTCATTTTTATTTATATAAATTCATCATTTTTGTTCCATGAGACTTCAACTAAAGGTTCTTTTGTCATTAAAGTTAAAATAATAAAGTGAAGCCTCTTGAATTTTGATTGGTATAGGAGAACATAATGTCTGTGGATTTGTTGTTGTATAGGATAATCAAGGTGATAATAAGAACTCAAAAAATTATGTGTATTTATTTATTTTTTATATTACTATGATTAAAGTCTTAAGAAGGATGTGTATGTTGTATTTTTTCCCCGCATTTAATGTGTCTTATCACTCTTTTAAGATTTCATTTATACTTGTTGCATTCTATTATCCATTACATGTATGTTTTGAGAAATTTTTTATCATTCTAATAAATTTATAATAATTTATATTCGTTCTAATAAATTTGTAATAATTTATATAGAATACATGTGCAATGCACGTGTCGAAAAACTAGTTAAATAATATATGTTTGCTAAGTTGTGTAATTATCTTTTTTTGTTCCTTTTGTCGGATCTTTAGTCTCCAATTTAAAGAAACAAGGAATCGGACTCATGTTTCATCAAACAGCGTATCTCCCAGAAAGTATTGACAAAAGAAATTAATTAGAAAATAAACAAGCCACAAGTGCATTGATAATAAATGAATTAAGTTTTGGCCTATAATATGTAGTACAAGAATAATTTTTTTTTTTTGTGATGCTTTTAATTTGGAAGTTGATGGAGAAGGGAGACGCTTACCCAAATTAATCAATAAGGCTCTCTTTGATCAATCAATTTTCATGACTAATTGTTATAACATATTAAAATCAAATATATCCAAGTGTTTTTGAACTCCTTCGAACATGTCATTGGCCAAGAGAATGACATGTTAGAGAATACCGAATAAATAATTATTCGTTGGCCAAAAAATCTAAAAGATACCGATTGCGTCTGTCTGAAGACAATTATCCTAACTGTTGGACTACAAACGCCTTGGTTCAAAAGTCAAAGTTTTAACTACCTGTTCCCTTTGTTTCATTTTATCGGTCACCCTTTGTAACATCGCTTTACTTAGAAACTATTTTTTTTAATCATTAATAAAATGATTCTCAAATACATAAACATTTAAAAGTTATTTTATATCATAATTTTCAAAAATCTCCTTTTCGAAATACTATTCTAAAGTAAAATGAAGAGGGTAAGATTTATTCCAGTCTGCTTTTAAGTCGTCATTGTCAAAGCTACGGAGCAGTGCTTGAGTCAACTAATGCGTTCAACATGGAGGTCAATGACCTGTTACATGGACATCCCAATCTTCACGCTTACATTACAATTATTTATTACAAGATACTATTGCTTCTGCTTCAAATCTTCAATTCTTCAAAAATAATCAAATGACAAAGCTCATCTGCTAAACACAGGTGATTAGTAATTTCCCCTTTGTTAATTTTTGTAAACTATACAGAGCTTATATAGATTCTTTTCTTTTTTTTTTTTTAACACAAAATTACTTTACAACTTGATAAAGAAAACTATACACTCAATACACAATATTATACACAAGTATAAAAGGTATTTCTACACACATATACAATTGTAGATATTATTATATAAAAAACTAACTTTATCTCTTCCTTGATTCAAGATCAAATTCATTTAAAAATACCTCAAAAACTACAACAAATCAAAATCACCCAAAAATTCATATTTAGGTTCCTCAATGTATAATCAATCTTTTGTAACAATGCCATCTCTAATCAAAAAGAAAAAAGAGAAAAAAAAATTGGGAGTTAATGCATGCTTGCTTACCAAGCGATCTTGGCTTTCCATTCCACTCGTCTAATATATTCAACAAATTCATTAACTAATAAAGTAAATGTAGTAGCTTTAAGCACTATTAACAAAAATTTCTCACGTCACTTTATCGATGATATCTCGTATGACTTTTTTTATCTCCCAAATAGAATATTGGTATAGATAGAGTTTTTTCATTTTTTTTGAAACAAAACTTATTTGTAAAAATTTAATTTTCAAATTTTAAAGCTTCTAATTTCAACAGTGACTGACTATGACTTCAACTAAATGTTACTAGTACTTTATAGTAGTTCCAATAATGAAGATAAAGCCATGACATAATATGTAAATTTCTTCAAGATCAGATTTCATTACCTATCAGCCAGTTATATATAAATACGCTTGTGATCATTCATTTCACACCGAACAAGCAAAATAACTAAATTAGTTACTTAATGTCATTGACACACTGCAACAACGACCTTCATTAGAGAAATCATTGACAACTTAGCTATCACCGAATTTTCATTGTAAAATCAATATGAGAATCACAAAAGTGGATAGAAAATAAAATAATGTGTGAGGAGAAAGTGTGTGTCACAATCCAAACTCTGGGTGTGATGGCGTTCGCCTTTAATGTACCGAGGCAAGTCAACCTAAACAGGATATAACAAAATAAGCGAAGATAAAATGAAAGTACAATCAAAGTGTTGGTGAAATTGCAGTAATATTACAAAATTATTATTACAAATTACAATTGAAAAAATAAAAATTCTTTAGGCTGAGGCGCGGATATCTCATTCTCTTTAAGGAGATTCAAGCCCACTGCAGCAAAGTATATATTTTCACTGGTCCAACAGTATTCACGTTGACTTGTCCCCTCTAGAATACAACAACCTTTCATAAATAGTATAACTCAACAACTCTGCACAAGAGTTGAGTCTTAAGTTGTACACAATAAAACACCTCCCTTCAACTAATAAACTCTCAAAATATTTTTCTTTTTATTTTTTTCTACCTTTTGTTCTCTCTGGTTTCTTGCGTTTTTCTATATTTTTGAAATGAGCAAACTGCTTTTTATATAGACAGAGGCAAAAACTCCTCTTGCCCAAAAAGAATAATCAGAAAACATTAGTGGAACAATTAGGTGTGTGAATCATTTAGGCAAGTGGAAGACATCCATGGTATTAAAAGAAAAGTTAAAGTAGATGACATTCATCAGGGAGGGACGAAAAACATAAAAAGAAAATTATAGTATTAAAAAAATGTTATCCCAACAATCCCCTACTCGTTTTTTAATATTATAGAGGTTATATCAGCTGAATGAAGACTACTATACAAAATAAAGGTGTGCTCTGTATTGAACCTACACTTTGTGAAACAATAAATTTTACTCCAGAGTCGTAGTGGTACAGACTTGAACTATGACTGCTTAAGGGAAATAAAATATTATTTGCTCACACATAATAATCAAGGTGTTGACATGAGCTTTATTAGCCAGCACATTACGGCCTTGTGCTATCCCGGTTTCATGAGTGTCTTTGAGAATAAGCCCAATACTCATAGGAAGCGACCTACTTCCACACTCACATAAGTGAAATTTGTCAAGAGTGTTCCTATATAATTTACACTCCACCCATACGGGCTACAAATTTTCATTAAGAGTTTTTATTTTAAAACTCAACCTTCACAACTTACTACAGGAAATAATGCACTCACACCATAGGGAGGGAATAAAAAATAGTGCATTCTTCACAACGAGTCATCCTATGATTCGTTTTTCCCATTGAACTTGGTTATAGGATCTCTAGTCTCCAAGTTGGGTTTCCTCATATATGACTCAGGAATTTACAGACGTCAATCCCATCCACCATCGATGTGCTCCAGACCTTTTCTCTCGTTAAGGCCATAGTAAGAGGATCTGTAAGATTATCACAACATTTTAAAATAATCAACATTAATGGTACCATTTGTCAAATATGATCTTACATTACTGTGTTTCCTCCTTATAGGTCTGGATTTATCGTTGTAGTAATAGTTTTTGACTCTACCAATTGCTGTGATGCTATCACAACGTATTAAAATAGGAGGAATTGATTTTTCAAAAAAAGGTATTTGAAATAACAAATCTCTCAACCAATTCGCTTCCTCACTAGTTGAAGCTAAAGCAATTGTTTCATCCTCCATGGTAGAGTTAGCAATAATAGTTTACTTTTTAGACTTCCAAATAGTACCACCACCAAAAGTAAAAATATAACCAGTGGTAGAACAGGAATCACCTGATAGAGTGTTCCAATCTGCATCACAAAAGCCTTCAAGTACAACAGGATATTTTTTATAGAACAAACCATAATATTTTGTTCCAATTAAATATCCCATTTCTCTCGTTATAGCATGTCAGTGTTCTTTACCTGGCTTGCTAGTAAACCTGCTAAGTACTCCTACTGCATATGCGATATCAGGCCAAGTGCAATCAGTCATATATCTCAAACTTCCGATTATGCTAGAATATTCCTTTTGATTTATCATATCATTTTCACATTGTACAGGAAACAAGTGAATACTAGAATCAAAAGGAGTCACAACATGCTTGCAATCAAGAAAGTTATATTTTCTTAAAATTTTCTCAATATAATGTGACTGGTCAAGGAAAATTCCATCACATGTTTTAGTTATTTTTATTTCAAGAATAAATTTTGCCTCACCAAGATTTTTCATATCAAAATGGCTTCTAAGAATATTTTTTGTTTCATCAATAACATTCACATTAGAGTCAAAGATCAATAAATCATCAACATATAGACAAATAATAACATGTGAATTATTCCAAGACTTATGATATATGCACTTATCACACTAATTTGTTTTAAACCTATTTTCAATCATGTAGGAATCAAACTTTTCATGCCATTGCTTTGGTGCTTGTTTCAAGCCACATAAGGATTCAGAAAGTTTACATACTTTGCTTTCTTCACCTGCTTCAACAAAACCTTTGGGTTGTTATATAAATCTCTTCATTTAGGTCCCCATTTAAAAATATAGTTTTTACATCCATTTGATGAATTTGTAAATCAAAAATCACAGACATGATAATTAAAAGTCTAATGGATGTAATTCTGGTTACCGAAGAAAAAGTGTCAAAAAATTGTAGGCCTTCTAGTTGCTTAAAACCTTTTGCAACTAGCCTAGCCTTATATTTATCAATAGTTCGATCCGATTTTTAACTTTTTTCGTAAGACCCATTTGCAACCAATTATTTTACAACCCAGTGGTAAATTAACTAACTTCCAAGTTTTATTAAATACTAGTGATTCCATTTCATCATTTATAGTCTCTTTCCAGAAAATAGCATCATGTGAAGATAAAGCTTCTTTTAAGGTGAGAGGGTCATCTCCAACATTAAAACCATAATATTCAGGACCAAAATCTTTTTCTACTCTAGCTCTTTTACTTCTTCTTAACTCAAAATCGTCATCTATACTTTTATTATTTAAATTAGAAGTAGAAGAATTAGGTAGTGACAATATATTTTGTTCAATTCTTTGACCCCCACTACTTTTAGAATCAAAAGAAAATTTATTTTCATGAAAAACAACATCACTTGATTCTATCACAATATTATCTTCAAGGTTAAAAAATCTGTAGGCTGTACTGTTTGAAGCATAACCAAGAAAAGTACAAGTAGTAACTTTCTTACCCAACTTTGTAATCTTGGGATCCATTAGCCTCACAAATGCTAAACAATCCCAAACTCTTAGATATCCCAAACTTGGCTTGTGTCCTTTCCACAATTCAAAAGGTGTTAGTTTGGACTTTTATGAGGCACATGATTTAACACATAACAAGCAGTCAAAATAGCTTCACCTGAAAAACTTAAAGGTGCACTTGACTGAATAAGCATGACATTAAAGGAGGTTGGAGCGTAGATCACTTGCTTTGTCCTTGGCGATAAGCCTACCTTTGAAAGGAGCTTTCCAAGCAAGCCAGAAGTGCCTGTGCCTGTGGAAGTCTACCAGTACCCGTTGAAGTGAAATCCGCTTCAGCATCATCAACAGACGCAGAAAAAATGGACAAAATCTTATTTGCAGACTCGCCTCAGGATAGAGGAGAGAGCGACGTCTATGGTAAGGCACTAGAGAAGCATAGGCGCTAAGACACCTTTTCTTACTGGTGGATAAAGTTTAAAGAGGGGAGTTGGCTGATAAAGATGGACAGTAAGGATCTGAAGGTGGAAGCTGACATGGTATATGCGTGAGTTCTAGGGAATTTGTTCGGTGTCTCGGGAGTTGTTCCAATTTTTTGATTTGGCTAGAGAGGGGCCAAAGTAAGAAGTTTCACTTCCGTTTTCACGTACTGAAAGGCAGGCGCTTGTATCATGGTTAGTTTTTTTCTATGATAAGGGGAAGGGGGAGAGGTGAGGAGGGCCCCCTTCAAGTAGACTACTTTACTAGCTTGAATTCATTTCAAAGTACAGGAACTGATTTAACAAAAGGGCTCGAACTACAGTGATCCGAGACCTTCTTCCCTTAGTCTGGGAGGTAGGTTATGTAGGCGACAACCCATTGGTTGTTTCGATCCCAAAAGGAAAAATAACCGATGGGTAGTATGCCTGGTAAGAACCTTCTCAAGTATTAGTTAATTCAACCAAAGTTTTATTTTTCCTTTCCGCTACACCATTAGATGTAGGAGAATAAGGAGGAGTTATTTTATGAATTATTCTTAATGATCTAACAAAAGAATTAAACTCATTTGACTCATATTCACGACCTCTATCACTTCTTATTCTTTTTATTTTTCCTCCAAATTGATTTTCAACCTCATTGAGATAGACTTTAAAAAACTCAAAAGTATCACTTTTATTTTTCATTTAGTACACATATGTAAACTTAGAAAAATCATCAATAAAAGTGATGAAATATCTATTTCCTCCACGAGTTAGAATTCTACCAAGTTCACAAATATCAGTGTGAATTAATTCTAATAAATTAGTTTTTCTTTCAACTTGAAAATGAGGTCTTTTAGTGATTTTTGCTTTGCTACAAGCCTCAAATTTTTCAAAATCCTTTTTAACCATTGGGATTAATCCTAAACTACTCATGATTCTAACATATCTATCATTTACATGACATATACGAGCATGCCAAATATTAGTAGAAGAAAGCATATAAACAGAAGTAGAAGCTTTATTCATTTCAACATCCCATCACATGCATATCTCTTTCCCACAAAAATACCCTTTTTCAAAATTACATATTGATCAGATTCAATTATCTGTTTAAAGCCTGCTTTGTTAAGAAGAAAACTAGACATCAAATTTTTTCTCATGGAAGGAGTAAAATGTACATCATTCAATGTTAATACCCTTCCAGAGGTAAAATACAATTCGACATCTCCAATTCCAAGCACTTTAGTAGTATGAGAATCACCAAGCATGATGGTTTTGGGTTCTTCAAAAGGAGTATATTTTTTAAATCAGTCTTTGTCATAACAAACATGACGATTTGCACCAGAATCAGCCAACCATCCATCAACATTTTCAACCATAAATATGTCTGCTACAAAAGGTTCTTCGGTAACGTTTGCCTGTGGTGTAGGCCCATGTTTCCAGTATTTGCAAAATCGAGCAGTATACCCACTCTTGCCACAGACAAAACATGGTCCTCTTTCTTGAAATTATTGATTTTGTGCTTGATTATTTTCACCATTATTTTTCTTGGAAGGTCTACCATTTTTTTTCTTAAAAATTTTTCTTCTTAGTCTTAATATGGGTATTTTTGTTAGAATTAGGATTAGCATTATTCGAAGTAACTAAATTCACATTCGATGAGATGTTGCTTTCTTCTAACTACAAAAGTTCATCTTGGCCCCTTGCCTCCTCCTCCATGCGGATTTTCATAATCAGCGACTCAAGAGAGTTTTCCTTTTGTTTGTGGCGCATTGTTTTTTGAAATTCCTTTCAAAAAGGTGGAAGTTTATCAATTATGGCACAAATAATAAGGTTATCCCCAACTTTGATCCAACAATCATAGTGAAGTCTTGAGCTTGATCTACCACTGATTTGTTGTCCACCATCTGGAAACGAAAAAATTGACTAGCTGCATATTTTTTCGCTCCGCTCGGTGTCATACTTACTCTGCAAGGCTTTCTAAATTTTCTTTGCACTAGAGTAAGTTTTATCATAATAATTATAAAAATTATCAGATAGACAATTAAGAAGATGATACCGACATTTATAGGAGCCATCATTACATTTATCACATTTCTCTTGATGAGTAATGTGTTCATCAGTACTCATGGAGAGGATATCAACTTTATTCGAGTTCTTCTCAATTAACATGTACGAAACATTGAGAACACTTAAGTAAAAAAGTACTTTATCGTTCCACCTCTTAAAGTGATTATCGTTGAATCGGAACGGCTTATTGAGATCTCCCATCTTGATATCCATGATTTTTTCAATTGTAGCCATTGAATTTCCTTAAAAATGTTGGTGAAATTGCAGTAGTATTACAAAATTATTATTACAAATTACAATTGAAAAAATAAAAATTCTTTCGGCTGAGGCGCGGATATCTCTCTCTCTTTAAGGAGATTCAAGCCCACTGTAGCAAAGTATATATTTTCACCGATCCAACAGTATTCACGTTGACTTGTCCCCTCCAGGACGCAACAACCTTTCAGAAATAGTATAACTCAACAACTCTGCACAAGAGTTGAGTCTTAAGCTCTATACAATAAAACACCTCCCTTCAACTAATAAACTCTCAAAATATTTTCTTTTTATTTTCTTCTACCTTTTGTTCTCTCTGGTTTCTTGCGTTTTTCTATATTGTTGAAATAAGCAAACTGTTCTTTATACAGACAGAGGCAAAAACTCCTCTTTCCAAAAAAGAATGATCAAAAGACATTAGTGGATGGCAAGTGGAAGACATCCATTAGTGGGTATTGAAAGAAAAGTTAAAGTAGAAGACATTCATTAGTGAGGGGCGGAGAGCATAAAAACAAAATTATAATATTAAAAAAAATGTTATCCAACACGAAGTATGAACGGATAAGCATTAAAAGAAGAATATCCAAATATAAAAATTGCCCAAAGACTGGTGTCACAAGTAGAAATCTCTACTACACCTGAATTAAAAAGAAATTTATTCAAATCTGATTCTCAAATAGAACAAAAACAATAAGTAGACAGAAGTCTGAAAGTCTGCTGAAAAGCATTAGCTACTATCTCTTACACTATCTCAAAACTCGGATCAAAATAGGAAATAAAGAGATAGGGAGGTACTGAGCTCAATACCTAAATAAGTGTAGAAGCAAGGGGTGAGTACCCAAAACATGGTACCTAGAAAATGAATTTTAAACCCTAGGTAAAATAATGAAGAATATAGGTACTCCTACCATCCAAGCCACATACCTCCAAAACTACAACCTTGCATGCAAGAAAAACAAATATATATTGTTAGACCCCGTAGTTAACTCAATCAAGGTAACTCGTTCAATTGGAAAGTTACGGCGTAATTTAAATTAAGTAAGT
>JAPFFP010046669.1:0-10840 GCA_026153255.1 Solanum medicagineum
ACTTCTTCATGATTCATATCTGGCGTAGAACATTTCTTAAGGCTTCTTATCTCTATAACTCCCTACCGAATAGGGGGAGTTACTTTGTACTCACATTGTAATCCAACTAAGGTAGATGTTGTAGTTAATAATGTAAATGAGGTCAAAAGGAAGTTGGTGAAGGATGTGCACCGTTTGGCCAGATGATGGGCTAGGTTGAGTGAATCTAATGATGATGATATCCATGTTCAAAATAGGGCTGAATCTTTGTTGGTATTTGATTGGTGAAATGACTTTGGTTGGTCAAATTTGGTGCTAGATGTTATGGAGAAAGAGAAGTTGGTTTGGGAAACGTTGAAAATTGGCTTGAAGTCATCAAAGGTTGTGTTTGGATGTTAGAAAGGAAAGACCTTGAACCTCATGCTGATGATTGGATGCATGTGAAGGTCTCCCCCATAAGGGGTGTGATGCAAGTTGTCAAAAGGGGCAAGTTGAGTCCCCAGTATGTAGGACCTTATGAGATTGTGGAGCATATTGGTAATGTGGCTTAGGTTGCATTTATCTTTAGGTATGATTCCATTCACCCAATGTTCCATGTGTCCATGCTAAGGATGTTGGCTGGTGATTCGAGTATAATTATGCCTTTGGAAGGGGTTGAGGTTGGGAAAAACTTGACTTATGAAGAAGTTCTAATTGAAATCTTGGATAGGCAAATGAAGAGGCTTCATAATAAGGATATTGCTTTGGTTTTAGTGCTTTGAGGAATCAACATGTTGAAAGTGCTACATGGGAAGCAGAATTAAGTATGATGCGACGATATCCCTATCTTTTTCAATCCATTCAAGCCTAAGGTTATAGGTTCTTCTTGGTCAAAGGGTTTAAATTCTTTCACTTCCATGTTCTCAGGTCGTAACATGCATGCATGCTCATGAAGTAGTTTTAAATGATGTTTTTGGAAAAGTTTTAAAGATTTCATGATTTGATATTAAAAATTGCATTATGTACTCATTTGCATTGTTCATTTTTGATTTGACCTATTCAAGCTAGTTTATTTCTCATTCGAGGACAAATGATCCTGGGGAGGGGGGAGAGGGGAGAGTAGAACGTAATACCCCACAAGTTGTAAGATTTGATCAAGGCTACAAATTTCATTTTCAGGAGAAGTTTTTCAAGTATTCGGACTTCGTAAGGGTGAACTGATCATGCCCAAATTACACCTTCCAATTAAGGTCTAAGCACTCACTGTTTCAAATATAGAACCTAATAATGTTTAGGGTCGATCCCACGAGGAATATGGTCTATACATTCGAGTGATTAAAGCAATTTTGATGAATTAATCAAATTACTTCCAGGAGGGGGATTTATGTGTAAAAAGAAATTACTCAAACCTATACTAGAACAATATTTCATGCAAATATTACTGATTCAGTGAGAGAAGTAACTAGGGTATAGTGTTCCCTTGAATTCTTGACAAAGTATAACCTAATAATTGTAATCTTTTCTAGTGTGTAGCATGCATAACTGGTAAGTTATATTTACCTAATTCCTTGGGCTGGCAATTAGGCAAATTTCACTATGCAACTTGGGCTGTCTTTGGGTGTCGCATTACTAACCCTTACCTTGGTCCCAGTACAATCATCCGTTGGGCTGTTCAGGTTGATTAGATGAGATTACTCACATTAAATCCTGTTATTTATCTCTTATGCCATTCATTACCTCCTTGGGATAGTGAGTACAAATAAGGTGAGTTCAAACGTTTGAAACCATTAAAAAGCAAGTAAAACAGAGAGATAAATAATACATGTATGCACACTTTCCAAGGATTACAAATTATTTGGTTTTTACTTTGTTAGTTCTTCATGGTTTTCACAAACCTATTTGTGGATTTAGCTATGCATGTTCGTTGTAGATGAAGAAATCATGTTTGATGTTTGCATAACTAAACACTTACAACAATGAGTTGAAGAATGTAAAATCCAAAATCTCCACGTAAATTGCAATATCAAGATCCGAAGATAACCACAAATAAAATCAACTCAATGTCTCCTAGAACAACTCAAAAAAAAAGTGACAATATGTCCTCTAATAGTCTATATGTCCAAAAATAACTAAAAACCCTATTTATAAGTAAAGAAGACCAAATCCTGAACCGATTAGGAAAATTGGATTTGGGAACATCCACAAGCCAATGTATGACCCATAACTCAATCGACGACTCATAGATGAGGCTTTGTAGACTACTTATTTGAATTCTAAACTCCATGTCGAGACTTTTTCTATGACTTTTAGTTTGGAATACAGGCCATAAACTCCCCTGTCTTGTTAACTTTCAGAAACTTTGACAATTTTTCCACAAACAAGACTACTGGTTGTGGAATGAACCACGACCCATCTTGTTAATCGTAGTTTCAACTTCAAAAAATCTTCTCAACTCTACATTAGGACCATAAACCTCCACCTATGGCTCATGGTTCAAACCACGACCCATAAGTGGTCTCGTACTTCATCTAAAATCTGCTAAAATATGCAATCTTCACAAAAATATCCTGAATACGGTAATTCTTGCAAACTAACATAAAACAAATCAAATCCTCTAACATCGCTTAGAGAACACACTAAATTCTATGTTTAAAGCATTAAAAGTGTCTTATTTTGGTGGCACATCAACACCCTCAACTTTAAAGTGTTGCTTGTCCTCAAGCGATGGACCCAATCTGACGTAAGTAGTACAGCGAGCATACAAACATCAATCTCACTGCATATATCACATCTCAGTCAATCACAGACACCCTCGTGAACCATTAGTACATATACAAGATATTTATCAAGTCGACTCACGGATCAATACATGCCAAAGTAACTTTGACAGGCAAGGCAATGCATATAAGCAACAATCCCTGAATCAGTCCACAATTAACAATATAATTCAAGTTACTTCATAAAAAGAAGTTCCATATGTCATAATATTTGATGTATCTCTTTTCAATGCTAGGGACTAAACAAATACACTCACTCGCAATTGATATTCAAATACTGTGTGCAATACCATAGGCTTGCGCATACATTCTTGACTATGATGTTTGACCAGTCAGACTAGGATCATTATAGGACTTTCTTAGCTTATATTGTAGTCTCAAGAGGCTTGGTATGATTATCTGGAACATAATGACTAATTTCCCTCCTTGACACTGCGCTATTTTTCACTTCACCTTACCAACACTGATAATTTGATAACTCGTTGTTCCCTTTTACCTATCTTGGACATTTTTGGGTGCATTCATCTACTTTTCAAGCTCATTGCCTTTTATTTCTCTCAATTCCTTTTCTTTTCAGCTCACTTTTCGGCATTTATTTAATTTTCTCACATCCATCTTATAATTTTCCTTTTTTGATTGTATTACTTTGATTATTTTGCCGAGTTGTCGTGATTTTTTTGCAGTGCCCACCTTCAACTTAGGTTTTTGGCCTGAGTTGAGGTGCATAATATCCAACCTATGAACTAGGGCCACTTTTGATAGCCCCCCTAAACTTAGGCTTTTAGCCTGAGTCAAGGTGCATAGTATTCAAGGGAGGGCCAAGGCAAAATTCAAGATTAACACAGACAAAAGGGTTTGGTGGCCTAGGTATTTAAAATAAAACACACACACACACACACACATATATATATATATAGCTCAGACATTCGGATCAAGGGATACAATATTTGGTTGGTCGTTTCGGCTAAGTGCACTATTTTGAACAATGACCTATGGTCCATTCCTAACAAACTAACTAACCTACAGTCTTCGTCATACTAGTAGGGCATGTTCTGGATTGGAACATAATAAAAGAATTAAGCAATGAGCACACATACTTGGCACTGAATATATTATCATAGTAGACATTTAGATCATGCTTTTTATCACAACTTAGTCCTATCCCATTAGAACAGACAATGTCATACAGATCTAAAATGTCTATTATCAAACTATCTACCAACACATCATCTAAAAGCAATTTCAAAATCATAGGGATATCATTTTTCAAGGAAAATCATCATATCCAATATATGTTAGTACAGTATGCTACTAATACTACCTACATATCCTAAACATGTTCAGTTTAACAGAAAATAAACATCCTTAGGGAAAGAACACAAGCAAGAAAACCTCACAAACTCAAAAATAGGAGTAGAAACAGGCCTTGGTTACTTGGACTTCACCAAGGCCTATAACTACCCGCACCCCCATTGAAAAATCTTTGCATTGTCCTCAGTGCAAAAAAATAATCCAAAAACTCATATAGGGGTCAAAAAGAACATACCTGGGTGCCTAAGTACCAGTGTCAGTCTGGGATACACCACCCTGAACCACCTGGGTGGTCTCCTCTGTCATGGCAGCCTGTCCTAAGGTCTAGCACCCAATGCAATATCCCGCTCACGTGCATGCCACATATTCTCATCCACTATAGAGGCTTGTTTTGCAACCTCAATCTACTATCCCTCAGTCCTCTGAGCATGTCGTAGAGTAGTTTTTGGATCATTATCTTTGGTACGTCACCTCTTCCCAGAGGTGAGAACTGTAGGATCCTCTCGAAATAACTCCAGCACCATTGTAGTGACAGTAGACATAGAGATCGTCAACGGTGCTAGTGTTGACACTTTCATCTCCTTACAAAGCTACTAGATCTACGTTCGGATGATAGAAAAGTTTGGTATCTGAGTCAAACCAAGGTGACCCACTATACTTCTCTCAAATGCGTTAACACGACCATGTAGAATTGATATATGTGATCCAGTGTGGCCATATAGCGCTCTTGCATACGCTTCGTTAACTAAAAATTGCCTTGTAAACCCAAAGCTTGATCTGCTATAGTAATTGAGACAACTGGGACTCAGTCTGAGCCTAGCTCTGAAGTAGGGCTTGGATAGACTCCACGACTTCATAGACCATACCCACAGGTTGAGGATGTGTCGACATGGCCTCTGGTATAGTAGAGGAAGTGGAAGTGGACCCCATGTCTATCTCATCGTCTATCTATGGGGATCTCTCAGACTCATCGATGGTAGTAGTGGCAACCTCAGAATATGGAGGCTAGACGAACATATCAGCCAATCTGACGGTGGGATATGGTGCTCGCCTCAGTGTAATGGGATTTTCATTGGCCGTATTTAGGACGACATCTTGGGTTCTTTGAACATCTATCATGAGATCGACATTGGGAATTATCTCAACCCCTGCACCAATGCATAATCGATGGACCAGGTAGGGGAAGGGAATGAATGTCGACCTCCTCAGTGCTCGCTCGTGAATCTCCTCTACTACACAATAAGTGAAATCAACATTATAGCCAGCTATGATACTGGCTACAAGCAAGACATGGCCTAGTGTGAGTGTATTATTTGCCTGGTTTGGCCAAATGTCCGTGCAGACCACAAACAACCAAAATTTTCCAACAAAGTTGAGCGAGGCCTTTATAATAAGCATGGGGCCGAGGCCAATCGGTGTTCTTGCCTCACTTAACAATTTGGTCAGTAACCCATCTCAATAATGTGGCGTTTTAGACAACATTTATAGTCATAACATGATCTCATGCCTATCCCAATCAATAATCGAACTTTGTTGTGAAAGTGAGGGCTTGTAGGCTGGACCGAATAGGAATCTCTAAATAGTAGTCATTAACAAATCAAAAAAATAGCATGAACTTGAGTTTAGGATAATCAAAGTTAAGTTATGGGCTTGACCTTCTTTAGAGTAGCCTCGATCACTATAGCAGCATAAGACAAATAGAACCCATGGACCAGCACCGTGGAATACTTGTACTAGGCAAGTGTATCTCAAAGAGCTGGCACACCATTGAATCTGAACGTTAGTATCAAGGGCTCCTCAAATATATTGTGTGTGTCGGCCTCAGTTATCCTGGTAGAAGTCCTCGTAAAAGATAATTACTATGTCCTTGATGCACCAACCTCTCGGTTAGCCAAATTCATTAACAGGCACAACGATAGACTTGCCCGATCCCTTAGACTCTAATGCAGACTCGTCCTTTGAGCCTGAACCATTGTGATCAGGGGAGTGGGACTAGGACCTTTATCCGGAGCTAGTCATCTGTATGAATCGCTCAATCCAGAGCCTCCGTCCTCAGATTGGGGAGGTTGTGCTGTAGTAGCTTATGTCTAGGCTAGTACTAACTGTTGTGATACCACCCATGTAAGTCGTGGCTTGACACCCTTGTCAAGATGGACCTGGACATCGATCATAGCATCCATATTAGGGATAATCTCTGCCCCCATATCTATATATAACCTATGAACCAAACACGGGAATGGGATAGATGTCCACCTACTTAAGGCTCGCTCATGTATCTCCTCTACTATGCAGTGAGCAAAGTCGATGTCATAGCCAGCTATGATGTTGGTAAGAAGCAGTGCATAGTCTATTGTAAGAGTATTATCTGCATATATCAACCAGATCCTTGTACGAACCACTGCCCACAAAAACTTACTAGCAAAGTTAAGCGAGGCCTTAACACTAGGCATGGAGTCGGACACCCAATCGTCGTCTGTGCCTCGCTCAACTTTGTGGCTGGCAATTCATCTCAATAATGTGCCCTTTCAGACTGTATCCCTCATAACAACACGATCTTGTGCCTGCCCTAATTTTTAGTCAAACTCTGTGGTAGTCATTGGGACCTAGTAATCGGGACCGAATAAGTTTCTATGGACAGTGGTCTCTAATAGATCAAAAGGAATACCTCATACCAACGTCTAGGCCAATCTGGGCTGCGTAATAGGTGTTATTTTCTTCGGCATAGCCTCAACAATTATAGTAACGTAGGATGTACAAAACTTATGAACTAATGCCATAGAGTACTTTCCTGATGGTGGTGCTAACCAGTTTGGCCTATATTTAGCTACAGTGTCACGGAGGATCGGCACAACATCAAAATTGGATTTCAATATCCAGGGCTCCTCCAATATGATCTGGGTGTGTTGGCCTCTATCATTATATTGGAAATCATCCTCTGTAGATATCCAGCAAATCCTTGATGCACCAGCATCGCGGCTGTTCGACTATTTGAACTGGTACTTTGACGGATTTGCCCGATCCTCAAACTCTGAGCCTGACTCATCATCTAGTAGCTGGGATGGTACTAACTGCCTGGATACTACCCGAGTGCATCATGTCTTGATGCTCACATCTGGATGCACATCGAGCTCTTCTACTGAGCCACTGGCCTCAAACTCCATCAGCTCGTCATGTAGTTTGTCACGGAGGGCCTGAATATCCTCACATCATGTTTAGGGACCCATGATATTCGAAAATACAACAATATAATCACACATATGTCCAAGGAAGTGCGAAAAAAAGGACAAAACTTAACCAAAATTAGGCACAGAAGAAACTACGAAGGCTCACCTACGGGTCGTAGAAGGCCTTCGCAGAAATGGGGTAATAGTAATTTAAGCTACTAGAAATGTACATACGAACTTAGTCATAATTCATTGTATAAACTACGAGTTGTAGATTGGGTCATAGTTGCAAGGTTAGACAAGTATTCTTCAGGTATTGAAAACTATGAACATTGTTTATGGGTCATAGTTGTAACTATGACTTGTAAACATGTTAGTCCTATTAACTTTGGGATTTGAAGTTGCTTAACCCCTTTTACGAGGGTTAATTACAGCCCGTGATTGAAACCAAGGGTCATAAAAGACCCTCATAAGTTTGATTGTACAACAATTGAAATTCCTAGGTCAAAACTCATTTTCAACACGTGAATTACAATATTAAAAGTCAGCTAATGGCCTAGTCAATGATAAAAATAAATAAGCATTGAGTACATAGACTTGTCCACATTATTAGGGTATACAAAATCAATCCAAATTAAAGTTCGATGGCAATCCAAACACAATCCCAAAACCATCAATATACAACTAACAGAATAAGTTCATCCCAAACCTAATCTAGTTTAAATTGCCATCCAACTCCTCATGTATTCATTAGACAAATTCATAATGATTACATATGCCCCCAATGACCAATCAAAACAAGAAACAAAGCCAACCACAGTGTAAAATACCCAAGAAAAACTCATTAATTCCATTTTCCACTACCACACCCCAGCATTGTACCATTTCCCATTCCAGCATTGTACCATTGCCCATTCAAATAATACAAAATTCAATATCACAGTAATAAGGTTTTTCAACATAAGTATGTAGTACATAATGTTATGCACATGATTTCTTATCAAATAGGCATAGGTACACTTTCAACATAATTTTAATGCCAAAGTTCCAATGAAACAATAATGGATAAGCAATTCAATCAAATTCCAGGTTTCATTATTCCTACGGCAAGAAAATTGGCCATTCCAACTTCACTTGATTCCCAAGACAATAGCCGAATTTCCAAAAGTAAGAAAGTTTCAAAAAAAAAACATACTAGAATTTCGAGTTTATAAGAAAATGATGAAAAACCAAAACAGGTGAAACCCAGGGGTCACCAAAATAGTAGCTGGGTAGTTGGAAATTTGACCAAAAAATATGGAGAAGTGGTCGGAGGTTGTTAGAGGGGAGGAAGAAAGGCTAGGGTTTTGAGATTTTTTCAATTGTTGAGAAAATGAGGGGTGACTTTAATTCACCTCCCTTTTAATCCTTTAGACCGGGATGGGTAAAGTGGAAGTTTGATTCCACGAACCTCGATTATGGGTCATGGAATGTACTACGACCCATAATTCTTGGTTTCATGGTTTCAAAAGGTTCTTTTGAAATCTTGGACTCTATGAATACAACCACGGATCTTGGAATGTTCCACGACTCGCAGATTGTGCTCGTAGATTCCCCCAACACTTTGCAAAATTTCCAGAAACTTACTTGGGATCTATGAACCCCAGTCATGATCCATAGTCTTTTCTACGGACCGTAAAGTTAGCTCTTGTACTTGAATCACCCAATTCCTGCTCACTAGACTTGGTTCTATGGTCAAGTATATGATTTGTGGTTTAAACCATGCCCCATACATTGACATGTAAAACTAAATTTTCTCACTCTTTTGGGATTGGTCTGGTGCCTTCACCCTGCTCTTGCACCTTCTCATCAAACTTATTGTTACCCTGTAACTTTCCAATTCGCGAGTCTAAAAGTACAACCAAAACATGAAAATTAAAACTATCTATGAGTCCAAAAAAAAATCTAATATGTAATCTAATATGAATACATGAAAACTATAACTAGTATCTTGGGTTGCCTCCCCAGTAGTGCCTAAATTTTTGTTGCGGCACAACTTAGACCACTTGGTTACTTAGGCTTCACCAAGTGCCCATACTTTAACTGTTTTGACTTTATCTACATTGCCAAAGTATTATTTGATTCTCTAACCATTGAATTTGAACCTCGTGCCATGTTTGTGCTCTAACTCAACAACACCATGTTTGAAAACATGTGTAACTTCATATGGACCTAACCATTTGGACTTGAGTTTACCAAGAAACAGCTGCAGCCTTGAATTAAACAACAAAACCATGTCTCCTAGTGCGAATTGACGATGCTCAACATGATGGTCATGATACAACTTCATCCTTTGCTTGTACAATACTAAGCTCTCATATTCCCTCAATTGAAACTCATCATGTTCATTGAGTTGGCTCAGTCATGAGTTAGCGGCATCATTCTAGTCTAGATTCATCTTCTTGAGTGCCCACATTATCTTGTGCTCAAGCTCTACAGGTAAGTGACAAGCTTTACCAAAAACAAGTTGGTAAAGAGACATATCTATGAGAGTCTTGAATGTTGTCCATTATGCCCACAATGCATCATCTAGCCTCTGCGACCAATCTGTCTTATTTGCATTCACTATTTTGGATAGAATCTATTTAATCTCCTTATTAGATACCTCAACTTGCCTGAACAGTTATGGATGGTAAAAGCGTTACCATACTATGCTTTACCCCATAGTTCTCTAGAAGAGCCTTGAACAACCTATTGAAAAAATAGGAACCTCCATTGCTGATGACCGCTCGAGGAGTGCCAAACCGTGAGAAGATGTTTCTTTTGAGGAATGTCGTGATACTTTTACTTCATTCGTAGGAAGCACAACTACTTCCACCAATTTTGAGATATAGTCTATAGCAACCAAAATTTACTTGTTCCTATACGAACTGACAAATGGTCCCATAAAGTTTATACCCCAAACATCAAATAACTCAATCACTATGATAGGGTTTAAGTGGGAGCTCATGATGTCAGGAAACTTCACCTTCTCCCTGGCACTTATCATAGGTTTTAGCATAGTTATAGACATCTTGGTGGATAGTTGGCCAGTAGTAGCCATATTGCATGATCTTATTGCTGTCCAAATTCCACTGTGATGCCCACTGACCAATCATAAATGATAAGCCTCCAAAATACTCATCCTCTCTTCCTCGGGAACACATCGACGAATAATCCCATTTGAACAGACATGAAATAAATATGGTTCATCCATAGCACTTCTTCACATTAGACATAAACTTACAGCGCTGGTGAGAAGTCAAATCTGATGGCACAACATCACTAACTAGGTAGTTTGCACAATTTGCAAACAATGTTATCAAATCATGTGATGTCACTAATACTCCCACATTATGGAAGGAGTCATCAATTTCCACCCCATCGTCAAAATTTTCCATAGCCTTATCCTCAAGTTTGGATAAATGGTAAACAACCTAATTCTTATCTCTTTATGTCAATCACCTCAAAATCAAACTCTTGAAGAAGTACTGCCCATCAAATCATCCTTGGTATAGTATCCATCTTCACCATCAATGTCACGCCCCAAAGTCTGATTAGGGCGGACTGGCACCCGTTGCTGATAAGGCTCGGGAGAACCAACTAATATCT
>JAPFFP010046670.1:0-10839 GCA_026153255.1 Solanum medicagineum
ATAAGAGACCACCTTTAGTTATACTGTGGGATTCTGTACTTTATGTCCTTTATGTTACTTTACCTTTACTGTAAAATTTGTACTGTAAAATCTGTGCACAGCTGTAATGCAAATGACCAACTGATTAGCGGTAAACTGTATCGGGATCATCCCTATGATAGGTTCTTTCGAACCCCCTCGGGCTACCACCCGTCAAAACTGTATTAGGATCATCCCTATGCTAGGTTCTTTCGAACCCCCTCGGGCTACCACCCGTCAAAACTGTATACTTTATCTTTCAATTACCTTTGAGATGGTTCTTTTGGTGGTCACTATATTGGAGCTGTAAGACTGTATATGTAGCATATGACATGTAGATAATCATACAAGAAAATATGACAAATAAAAAAGTAAATTGGATAAACAATGAAATGCATATGAAAGGGAACAATTTGTGAACTTTATTTGGCAACAAGAACCTATGTATCTTGGTATTCATGTATGCGTTGAGATATGAAGGTGACTATGTATGAGAGCATATGAACATGTACAAGAGTGTAGACATAGTTAATAGTTATGTTGGAGTTGGTGAATGCCTTTATGTACCAAGGAGAGATCTATGTTTCATGCCAAGTGATACGAAATCAAGTAACCCTACATACCTCGTCGTTGGACCTTGTTTCAATCTCAAAACAACCTTTCCTTCCTCCAAATACTTATCTACAACATAGTAAGGGATAAAACTATCATTAAAAGCCAATAGATATACCTTGGCAATCCAATCACATAAGAAAACAATACACGGGCAGCAAGCGGGTGTTTATAAAACCGAGCGTATTACTTTATCCTTTTCGCTCCTTAGTCGTATTTTGTCATAGACATTAGCATGTATACATCATGTAAAGCCTATTTTAAGTCCATAACTGCCTTACAACAGCCCATAAAGAACAACACATCACAATTCCACACAATCTAAAAATGGACAGCATAACGTTACCTTCCTTTGCTACATTTCGACGTTAACAATTCCAAATCGGTTCCAACCTTAACCTAACTATTCCAGCAACATTCATACATACAACCAGCTATGAATCAGTTTCAGAACATAAGGAAATCAGTTATTAATGACGTGAAGCAACAGCTTGTTCTCCAACAGTCCACAAGTTCATACGAAGCACATAATTGCGATATCATATAACGACTCACTTTTGTGGACTGTAAAGGTAGTTAAACAGCCTTTTATACTACTATAAAACCAATATGTGTTGCATAATTAAGTATTAATACATAATAAAGCCAGACAACAAGATAAAAACCTCTTAATTAACAAGAAAAGTACACAAGAATCCTTAGTACACAATCTATCCAGAAATTTCAGCATAGGTGAGATTAACTTGTCTCTTTGGTTTTGATGAACAAACCATACCAGGTGCATAAATAATTTTACTTACCTTCAAAGTCAAGATTCAGATCTTATTTAGGGACCCTTGTGAGGTTGTAAATCTTGTCTTTCACCTCCTTAAACGAGAGCAAACATACACCAAGAAAGCAGATTTTTTTCTTATCTATGTTGAAATGAACTTGTAGGCTGGTTATTATCCCCTTTAAAGCCTTAGCTTGGCCGACTTACTCCTGACATTTTGACCATCGTAAACCAAATATTATTAAGATACTCATGCAGCAGCTTGGCCCTTAGACTTGGGCCTAAATGGGTCACCAAATTGATAGGCTTGGGCTGCCTATTTCCAACTCTTTCCTTCACTTAGTTTGGGCCCAATTTGCCAAGTGTTTTGTATTGTCTTTGGGCCCTTTTTAATACCTTTCTTGGGCTGATCATATAGTCCATTTATGATGCTAAAACATGGGCTAAAGTTTCACCCTTAACATGGAATTTATTCGTAATCGAACTTAGACAAATTGGACGTCGAGCCTCGTCTCCGTTTAACTAGCGATTTTAAGCTAAGTAAGTAGGTGACTCACCTGCTAGCTTCTAAGTCCTACATGCACCTCAATTCTTTTACTTCATTTAAGGCCGTAATCTCCTTAATTCAACACAAAACATGTATTCACTCGACCATCTTAAGCGTTAGATACACATATAGCCCATTAACACAAGATTCAAGCACTTTTAAAATTTAGCGTCAATTGTCCAAACCATGTCATGTTTCATTTGCATTGTACTAGTATTGTAAGGTGTGGGGTGTTACAGATTAGCATGCTCTTCTTCATTCCGCGAATATGCCAGGATGTTATCAATAAACACGATCACAAACACATCCAAATACGGCCTGAACACCCTGTTCATCAAATCCATGAAAGTTGTAGGTGCATTTGTCAACCCAAAGAAAATGACCAAGAAGTCAAAATGGCCATACCGTGTCTTAAAGGTTGTCTTACGAATATCAATTTCCCTCACCTTCAACTGATGGTAACCCGATCTGAGGTCTATCTTGGAGAAACAACTAGCACCCTGAAGCTGGTCAATGAGATCATCTATTCTGGGAAGAGGATACTTATTCTTTATGGTAAACTTGTTCAACTATCGGTAGTCTATACACATCCTCAAGGACCCATCTTTCTTATGCACGAATAGGACAGGAGCACCCCAAGGTGAGACACTAGTCCTTATGAAACCTTTCTCTAACAAGTCTATCAACTGCTCTTTCATTTCTTTCAACTTTGGGGGGACCATTATATAGGCTGGAAATGAGATAGGTTTGGTTTCAGGAAGAACATCAATCGCAAATTCAATCTCCCTATCAAGAGGGACTCTGGGAAGACATCAGGAAACACATCAGGAAACTCATTCACAATCAGGACTGACTCAAGAGTAAGAGATTGGACATCATCACACTTTACTCGCACGAGGTAGTAAATACAACCCTTAGATATCAACTTTCTAGCTCTAATGAATTTACCCTTAGGGGCAACGGAACTCTCTTTCCACTCTAGGACAGGCTCATTAGGAAATTGGAACTTAACAATCTGGATTCTATGGTCAACAGAAGCATAACAAGCATGAAGCCTGTCCATGCCCATTATTATATCAAAATCAACCATCTCGAACTCTACCAAATCAGCTAAAGTGCCTCTATGACCAATAGATACCATACAATCAAGGTAAACTCTCTCAGCTAGGATAGACTCACCAGTAGGAGTAGAAACAGAAAAGGGCTCAAGTGAACACTCTGGTAGAATCCCAAACTTACTAGCCACATAAGGTGTCACAAAAGACAATGTGGCACTCGGATCAAGTAGTTCATAAAAATCATAAGTAATGACACAAAGCATACCCGTGACAACATCTGGTGCAGCCTCCTTCTCCTATTAGTTACCCATAGCATAAAGACGTCCGTCCTGCCTCCTGTACTCGTACTAGTATCCCTCTACTGGTTACTCGCTAGGAGTGCTATCAAAGACTGATCTCTGCTGCTCCCCTCACCTCGTCTCCTTTTTCAACACTCAAAATTAAAATAACTAGCCTGACCACATGCATAGCACACATCTTTACTGACACGGTACTCACCCAGATGAAGCTTACCACACTTGCTACACGGGGGCTTTCCCCTTATACCTTGGGTTGCACTGGCCTGAGCTGGACACCCTGGTTGGCTGTACGGCACTTGCTGCTGATGGTGTGGGATGTAATGACTTCTTCTGAAAATAAGACTTCTCACCTCTATTTGTCTCTATGGGCTAGGCTCATGTCCCGCTGACTTCACCTTTCTACTCAGATACTCTTCTCTATCCCTCCTCTGTTTGCTGGGCATATATCACAAGTCTGGAGATCTCCATACTAGGAATTAGCAAAGCATCCTCACACTCTCGCTGCACATGTCTAGCCAGGCCAGACATAAACCTCCTCATCCTCTTCATCATATCCTTCACCATCTCTGGAGCATACCTCGACAGCTTGATAAACATAAGGCTATACTCCTTCACAGTCATCCCTCCTCGTTTTAGATTCACAAACTCATCCTTCTTCACCTCCCTCAACTCTTGAAGAAAGAAGTGATCAAAGAAGGTGTCAAACTCCTCCAATGTTGCAGGCTCCGCATCCTCACCTCTACTCCTCTCCTATTGAGTATACCACACATTAGCCACGTCCTTCAGCTGGTAGAACACAAGCTCAACTCCTTCTATCTCATCTACATGCATAGCCCCTAGAACCTTGTATATCTCATCAATGAAGTTTTGTGGACTCCTCTACCTTCGACCCCGTATACACTAGCGGGTTCATCTCAAGAAGTCCCTGAGCCGAGTTGCAGCTGAGGACTCTTGTGAGCTAGAATTGGGACCTTAAGAACTTTGGTGATTCCCTTGGGAGGCTACTAATTGAATCAATATGGTGATGGCTCCTTTCAATTCTGCCTCAGTGGTGGGAGCTACCTGGGGCTGAGCAGGGGGCGCCTAAGGGACCTTTGCAGTACTAGCGGGGCATCCCCATATCTTAGTCTCAGTCCTAGCCGGAGCCTCCAGCTGGGTAATCTCATCAACTAGGGCTGGGGCATCTCTCTAAGCGGCTATTCTCTTGGGCGGCATTTTCTGGAAGCGTAAAAAGCATGAGTTAAAACAGGATTTCACAAGTTAACTTTATAGCACGATCTTAGATCATAGAAGAAGGGTAACACTTCCTAATATCCTATAGACTCCTTCTTATGAAGTGTGGTGCACAACACACCCATTAACAAGACTCTACTAGACACATCTTCGTAGATTCCCTAGGTCACTCAAACTCTAGGCTCTAATACCAAGTTTTTCACACCCCGAGAGAGTACCTTAGACGTGACTGGCACCGGACACTATTGCTAGTGCCCAAGCAGACCACCTAGTCTCGTTGCCTTCGTTCAATCAATTGATTAGCAAGAGAATATAATAAAATAATAATAATAATCTATCTGTAGGATCAAGCTATCAACTCAGTCTATCATAAGTGGAATAAAATATCAAACGGAAGTCTCAATGCAAAGAAAGAAGAGGGAAAGAACTCCCAACATCATTATCAATATCTATGTCTATGAAGCCTCTATACTACAATCTGAGACGATACCTTGATAGGTCATGGCTATAAAAAATCAAGTACAAGACTATTAATGCTAAAGAAAGTATACATCCTCCGAATGCAGGGGAGAACTCACTCACCACTATCTAGAATCCAAAAAGCTTTTAACCTTAATGATTAGGCAGCTGAAGACTCGGTCTATAGAATCTGCATCATAAAATGATGCAGCGCCAAAGGGGCGTTAGTATGCGGAATGTACTGTATGTAAAATGAGCTAAAGTGAATAGAACAATTCAACAATCAGTCATCAATCGCTCATCCTCGCCTCAGAGTAAAGGACAGGACTCTATCACCTCACTATCCATCAAACGTCAAACAATCACATCACATCGAAGTTCTATCATCATGAAACCTACCACAGGTTTCTATAATCGATAAACACTACCTATGATCCAATAATGATACAGCAAATAGATGTTGCTGCCACATTCGTCCCGTACCTTGTCGGGGTAAAGGACTAGTCTATCAGTGTATCCAAAATTATGTCAAGTCCTCTTTTGGGACAAAGGAAACATCCGCTTTCATGGTCCAATCCTCTCCTACACTGGCCACGTAGTTAATGAGTACAAGTGGGACTCACTCTTACCCATTAGGTGCTAATACTCCTCGCAGGACTGAATATTCTCATAAGTCTATCAATCCATCAAGAACTTCCATCACTCGATTACTACAGGCAAGAACACTAACCTCATCCCATCATCTATCAACTCAAAAGGCAAGACTATCCTTTCAAGTCAAGAATAAATATTCACTCAACTCTATCAGTGTTATTTCCAGCTATTATAGTCATCAATACACTCACCCCAGGACTCAGACCTAGTCATATATCACATTCAGACAATCAAGGCTTTAGACATCCCCCTAAGTTCATTATTCAAGTGTTTACAGAGAGAATTTGTAAGGGTTAAATCACAATCACATAATAATGCATGTATACAGTAAACTTTAAGCATGATGTTCATCAATTTAAGATTCAAAATATAATTTGAAGAGTATGTTCAAGAAATAAAGATAATATTCAAGAATTAAAGACAATATTCAAGAAAACTTTCAGGAAAAAATCACTATTAAAGACTCTAATTATCAATTTTGCATCCTAACTTTACATTGGGGCACACGAAAGAACAATTCCATGCTTTTGGGTAGCCTTTACATACCTAGGAATGACGTCTTTTTAAGTTTCTTCAAGGAATTCGGAATGTCTCAAGAAAGTCTTATGTTCTCTCCTTTTTTTTCCTCAAACTTGCGTAAAAGATTTAGAAAAATTATTAATTTAAAACCCTTTTTGTACAAAATATGTTTTAAAAACCATTTTGGGGATATTAAAATATATTGGGAAGGACATAATTGCCCTTCCCAAAATAAAAGAAAAAATAAAATTTTTGGGACACAGGTGCGCGTCACGGAGGCACACTAGTGTTTTTGGTAAAATTCCAGAAAATAGTTTCCCATCGAAAAATGCAAAATAATTTAAGTGTAGCTCCGCGCCCTTGGCGCGTCGCGGAGGGGGTATGGAGAAGCTATTGTTTTTGGTCAAAATGTGCCATTTCAAAAATCGACTCAATTTGTTTTAAATCGGGTCAAGACCATTTTCTGACTCGATTTTCTGTAATGATCACAAATTTTGTCTCGAATTTTCCATCAGTGTTTTGGAAGACGCATTGTGCGCACAATGTATGTTAGGGGCATTTTGATAATTTTATGAGGCGATAAAGTGTTTTATTGATTTTGGAGTTAGATGGGACCAACATTTAGCCTTATTAGAGTTTGCATACAACAACAATTATCGTTACAGCACTCAGTGAGTGTGGGTGTTGATGTATTGAGAGATTATCGAGCGAGTATGATTAATTCAGAGTAGATTTTTGATGACATCCCAAAGTCGCCAAAAGAGCTATGTTAATTGGCGAGTTCCACCTTTAGCGTTCATGGTTGGTGACATGGTTTGGTTGACAGTGTCACCTTTGAAGGGTGTTATGAGATTCGGGAAGAAAGGCAAGCCTAGTCCGAGGTTCATTGGTCCTTTTGAGATCCTTGATAGAATGGAACAGGTAGCTTATAGATTTGTTTTGCAACCCAACCTAACTTCGTTCCATCTTTTATTCCATGTTTCTATGTTGCATGTTATCTTTCGGACAAGTCACATGTGATTTCTATGGATTCAGTTGAGTTCAGTCCTGATTTGACTTATGAAAAGCATCCAGCAGCCATTTTGGACCGGTAGGTGAGAAAGTTGAGGACCATGAAGATCGTTTAAGTAAAGATCTAGTGGATCCATAAGCTCGAGAGTGAGGCTACTGCGAGGTAGAGTCGAATACGAGTGCCTGATACCCTCAATTTTTTTAGCCTTCATGTATATCCCCTTTCTCATGTTTTAGGATGAACATAGTTTTTAGTAGTGGATGATGTAATGACCTGGAAGGTCATTTTCAGTATTTTGACCAAATTACCATTTTGCCCTTTTCAAAGGTTGCCTTGAGTCATTTTTTATAAGTCCAAAAGTCAGATTTTGAAAGCATCATAAAAAGTTGGAGTTTTGCAAAAAAAAGAATTTTAAAATGCTTTAAGTTGTAAGTTTGAGGTTTGTGGTCACTTTCAGTTTCAAGTGTCAAAATTTGATTTCGTCTATTCCACTCATTCCTAAATGTCGAATCAGGTTTAGAAGAACTTGTAGAACTAAATTTGGGTTTAAACGGAGATTTTAGGCCCAAAATTGCGTTTTTAGTTCATTTTGAATCATAAGTTTGACTTTGGTTAGGATTCGAAGTTCGAGAGCTCATAGCAAGTTTTTATCAGTTCCAGTGCTTCTGGGTGGTGAAACTAACGTTAGAAATGTCCTCATTGTAATTTTTAGAGGTCCTATGAATATTTTGAGTTTTTAGGTCTGAAACCAGTTTATATGATTTTTTTCTCGAGTTCGGGACATCAGGGGCCCTAGATTCGAATTCTGACGGTTCCATTAATTCTGGATCATTGTTTTTGATAGGGTTCCATATTTTATTTGTGTTCACGGGGTTCCAAACGTATTCTCGAGGGTCCAATTCTTATTTTTTAGTTGTGTTGCTGGTGCACTCCAATTTCTGGTGCATGTGGCACTTGCTCTCCGCATTCGCGCCCTTAGCTCCACGTTTGTAGAGGTCAATTTATTTAGGCCTTCATGTCCATGGAGTGCAAATGAGCCAGCCTCCACGTTCGCGGAGTGTTATTTATGCCTGAACAGTGGATTTCACTAAAAGACGATCTTATTTCATATTTCACCATTTTCAACTCTTGAAGTTTCGATTTTAACAGAGATTTCATAAGTTTTCAAGGCAATATGATTGGGTAACTATTTTGTAACCTATTTCAAGTATTTTCACTAATTAATTTGTGTTTAACTCCTAATTTGGGGATTTAATAGTTGAATTTGGGGATTTTCAAAATAGAATTTCCTAAACTGAAATCATTGATTTCTTCCTCATCTTAACTCCATTTTTAAACCAATTTAATCACTGAATTCCTTGTAATGAAAAATTTTCAGTTTCCGACTATGTTTTTTGGCATGTGATTTTTTACCGTTTTAGCCATTCTCTCCAAATTAATTGAGTCTAATGTCATTAGATTCATTATGTGGTTGTCGTGTCATATTTGAATAGATTGTTGTGGTTTGTAGTATTGTCAGAGGGGGAAAGCGGGGATTCCTTCTTGATTTCGATACTGTATGTGAGGCAAGCCGACTTCTAACCTTTTGGTAAGTATAAATGAACCTTGTATGCTCTTATGTGTATGAAAATGAGTAATTAGGGGTAGAATTGTACCATTCTAGGCTTGATCGTGATTTTTTGTATTGAATACTTGTTCATATAGCTATATATTGAGTTGTAATTTAATTGTAAATTCGTAAACTATGTGATACTTTGATTCATTTGTTGTTAATAGTGAAATAGTGCTTGTATTGTGATATGATGATATTGAGATATTGATAATAATGGGACATTGTTGATATTGAAATATTGTTGATAATGAGACACTATTGATATTGAGATATTGATGATATTGAGACACGGATGATATTGAGACATTGATGACATTGAGATAACGAGATCATTTTGAATGATGCTATTTTATGATATAATTGTGATCATGCACCTTGCACCTATTATTATTTTTACATTGATACTTGTGATGGCTATGATCAATTTGTGAAAAAGGTAATAAGTAGATTAGTAGCTAAGGTCTCTACTTGTTAGCTAAGGTCTCTACTTGTTGAGTCGAGGTAATACGTTGATAGTCTGAGGTCTTATACAAATGGGTGAGCATTAGTCGAGGTCTTTGCCGGTAGTGTTCATGGATATATGGTCTATGTGAGACCCCCATGGATTCCGATCTCAGGCATATATAGGGACAACAGATGTGTAGCATAGTGCAGACATACATCATGATTAATTGTTATTGCATACATCTCATGGTATCCACTCCATCTCAATTCAAATCTAATTAATATAGTTGTATATTATTTATGAGATTGTGTACTTATTGTATCCTTGATCTTGATATAAGTGTTAGATCTATCAATATACTGGTGGATGAGATACTATGCTAGAAGATGAGTATATGTATAATATTGTGATCTGTGTATTATATTGTGCTGGGACTTTTCTAAGTGTAGGGTTGTAGCTTGGCAGATTGGGATTCAAATTTAAGGAGTTACTTGTGTTCTTCATTTTTTTACCTTAGGTTAGTTCCATTTGCTAAGTACCCTATTGTTTGGTGGATCACCCCTTGCTACATTTTTATAGGTTGTGAGCCTAGTCCATCTTGCTAGACTTTCTTCTTGTTAGATCGAGTTCCGGATTTCTGGCAAGGTAGCTGCTTTGTCATCGGCAGACTTTGAGGATTCCACTTTTATGTTTGGTTCTGTTTGAGGACTAGACATGATACCTTATATTTCATTTGAGTATTCTATACATATAGGTTTGTACATGTGACACCAGTCCTTGGGATAGTTGTAGTTTGTGTTCTTCTGCTTATCTATATATTTAGACTATTATCTTCCGCTTTTAATCTCTATTGTTAAGTTGTTTGGGTTTTGGGCTGACTCGCCTTGGTGGGTTAGGTGAATGTCATCACACCCAATTTTTGGGTCATGAAAATTGCATAGCTTAATCAATTTTTAATATCTAGTCAGTCAAACTTACTGGGTATATGTGAATTATACTCACCCCCACTTCTGCGACCCATTTTAGATGTAGATCATAGAAAGTGTTATCCTCGCGGTAGCTGATAATTCTAGCGGAGATCCTATATCTCAAATTTGTTTATATTCGAACCACTTCCAGTTCTAGCCTTATTTGTAGTGTTTACTTTTATTTAGAGACTAAGTGGTATGTACTATTTCGGTATTGTATTAGTTGCTCTTTACAATTATAACACTAGGTTTTGGGATTTTTCTTATGTCTTTCTTTTCTTTCATTGTGGCCTGACGTCTCTTTGGGAGTCTCGTATTTGATTTCACTTTTTGGTTTACACATCAGGTTGGATTGGTATGTGTATCATCATGACTTCAATTAATTTTTTATGCTATCTAGTCATTTAAAGATATCTATTCACAAATTGCATTACAATATAATATCTATAATTTAAAAATAACATATATTACCTACTATGATACATTGATATGATATGATATTGTAAATGTTATTTATATTGATGCAAGAAATGGAGTGCTTTTAATTAGAATTATAGAATATAAAACAAAATGAAAATGACTATTCATTCATCAATCAAACATTGCAATACTTCTAAATGTTGCATAAACT
>JAPFFP010046671.1:0-10839 GCA_026153255.1 Solanum medicagineum
TAAGGCAGGAAACACTGTATATGAGTGTAACAACTCAAGTGAGACTGTACTCTGGTGTACCATAAGAGACCACCTGTGGTTATATTGTGGGATCATGTACTTTATGTTCTTTATATTACTTTGCCTTTACTGTATAATCTGTGCATAACTATAATACAAATGACCAACTGATCAGTGGTAAACTGTATCGGGATCATCCCTGGCTAGGTGATTCTTCCACCCCTCGGGCTAACCACCCATCAATAAACAATATACTTTTCCTTTTAATTACCTTTGAGATGGTTCTTTTGGTGGTCACAGTATTGGAACTGTAGGACTGTATATGAAACATGTGACATGTAGATAATTATACAAGACAATATGACAATGAAAATAATACGTTACACAATTAATGAAATGCGTATGAAATGAAACAACTCATGAACTTTGTTTGGCAAATAGAACTCATGTAACTTGTCATCTATGTGTGTATGCTGATTTGGAAGTGACAATGTATGAAAGCCTATGAACATATGAAAGAGTGAAGACATAGTTAGTAGTTGTATCGGAGTTGGTAAGTGCCTTTATGTACCACGGAAGGATCTACGTTTCATGCCAAACAATACGAAGACAAGTAGCCTTACATACCTCGTTGTATGACCTTATTACTACCTCGAGACAACCTTCCCTTTCTCCAAATACTTATTTACAACATAGTAGGTGAGAAAACTAGCATTAGTAGCCAATAAATACACCTTAGAAGTCCAATCTCATAGAAAAACAACATACGGGCAGCAAGCGGACAATTATAAACCCTAGCGCATCCCTTCAACCTTTGTGCCCCTAATCGTATTTTTCTAATACATATTTTCATGTACACATCATGTACAAACTATTTTAGTGCCAGAACAACCTTACCATAGCCCACAAAGCACAACACATAACAATTCTACACAACCTAAAAATGGACAATATAACGTTACCTTCCTTCGCTACATTTCGACATCGACAATTCCAAACCTATTCCAACTCTAACCAAACTGTTCCAACAACATTTACATAGACAAAAACCCTTAAACCAGTCTCAGAATAGTAACAAAATAGTCATTAAGGATGTGAGGCAATAGCCTTCTATCCGACAGCCCACAAGTTCATATTAAGCACACAATTGCTATATCATATAAGGACTTACTTTTGTGGACTGTAAAAGTGGTTAATCAGCCTTGTTACATTACTATAAGACCAAGCTTTGTTAAATACGTAATTATTACTTCATAATAAAGCCAACCAACAAGAGAAAAACCTCTTAATTAACAAGAAAATTTCACAAGAATCCTTAGCATACAAGCTGTCCAGAATTTCTAGCACAACATACTAGCATATACTTCTTGTTTTTCATAAGAAAACCATACTAAACACATATGTAAACTTACTTACCACTTACTTCAAGGTGTAGGGCTTATCCAAGAACCCTAGAAGTCCCTTTTAGCTGCTTTACAAAGTTAAGAAAAGTTGAGAGAAAACTTGGAGACAAATCTGTTTTTTTTTTTGGTCAAGTGAACAATGAATTGTGGGAGCTGCTTTAACCCTTTTTAAGGTGTGATTTTGGCGACCTTACTAAGGAATTCTCAGCCTTATTCCACCAAGCAGGTGATGCAGCTTCTTTCTCCTTTCATTTGGGCCTTTCGGGGCTCCAAATTAGTTGGGTTTGGGCTGCCTATTTTTCAGATTTCTTCTTCACTTAGGTTGGGCCCAAAGTATCCAAGACTTATGATGTCTTAGGGCCCTTTTAATATCCTTCTTCAACTGATCATATAGTCCATTTATGATGCTAAAACATGCACTAAAGTTACACCCTTAACACAGACTTTATTCATAATCAGACCCGGACCAATTCGACGTCGAGCCTCATCTCCGTTTAGCTAGCAAATTTAAGCTAAGCAAGTAGGTGACTTACCTGCTAGCTTACTAAGTCGTACAAGCACCTCAATTCTCTCACTTCATTTAAGATCGTAATCTCCTCAATTCGATACAAAACGTGTATGCACTCGACCCTCTTAAGCGTTAGACGCACATATAGCCCATTAGCACGAGATTCAAGCACTTTTATAAATTAGCGTTAATTTAGCCAAACCTTGTCATGTTTCATTTGTATAGTACTAGTATTGTAAGGTGTGGGGTGTTACATGTTAGCCCACAGTTTGCTGCACTGCCTGGGGATCTAGGCCAACTTTGTTGACAAATTAAACTGACATATCCTTAATTAGCTCGACAAGAGGTCCAGGTGACCCGACTACACAGAACGCCTGGTAGAATTTTATGGGCCAAGGAATAGGAAACAGACGATTTTGACAGTTTTTTCATGGGTGTTAGCCCCAGGTTTGTGGAGTTACCTGGGAATCCAGACCATTTTCTTAAAAAATTACACCAACCCATCCGTAACGAGCCTGTCAAGAGGCCCAAGTGGGCCAGCGGTGCCGCAGGACGCATGGTAGGATTTTATGGGCCAAGTATAGAAAATAGACAATTTTGGTAGTTTTCATGGGTGTTAGCCAATAGTTTGTGGTGTTGCCTGGGGATTCAGGCCAACTTTCTTGATAAATTACACCAACTCGTCCGTAACGAGCTCCAAAAGAGGCCTAGGTGGCCTAGTGGCACCACAGGACGCCGGTAGGACTTTATGGGCCAACAACAAGAAACAGGCGATTTTTGTAATTTTTCATGGGTATTAGCCCACTGTTTGTTGCGCTGCCGGGGATCTGGGCCAACATTCTCAAAAAATTACACCGACTAGTTCATAATGAGCCCGTCTTGAGGCCAAGTTGGCTCAGTGGCGCTGTAGGATGCCTGGTATGATGTTATGGGCCAAACAATGCTGTACCTATTTTTCATGGGTGTTAGGCCATGGTTTGTAGCACTGCTCGGGGATCTGAGCCAACTTTCTCAAAATATTACATCGACCATCCCTAACATGCCTAGCAAGAAGCCCATGTGTCTTGAGGGAACCGCATGATGCCTGGTAAGATTTTGTGGCCAAGAAACACGAGATAGGCTATTTTAGAAGTTTTTTCATAGGTGTTAGCCGATGGTTTGTGGCACTGCCAAGGAATTCGGGCCAAATTTCCCAAAAAATTACAATTACTCATCCATAATGATCCCAACAAGAGGCCCAGGTGTTTCGACGGCATTGCAGGACGTTTGGTAGAATTTTATGGGCCAAGCAATAGGAAACTAGGTATTTTGGAACTTTTTCGTTATTGTTAGCCCACGATTTGTTGTGCTACCTGGGATCCGGGCCAACTTTCCCAAAATATTACACCGACCCACTATAATGAGAGAGACCCATGTGGCTCGATGGTGCCGCAAGACGCCTGGTAGGATTTTATGGGCCTAACAACAAGAAATAGGCGATTTTGACAATTTTCATGCGTGTTAGCCCACGGTTTGCGATGCTGCCCTGGGATCCCGACCATCTTTCTCAAAAAAATAAATTGACCAATTCGTAATGAGCTCGGCAAGAGGCCTGAGTCACCCTGCGATGCAACAGGACACCTGGTAGGATTTTATAAGATAAGAAACAACAAACAGACGATTTTAGTAGTTTTTCGTGGGTGTTAGCCCCTGGTTATGGAGTTTCCTAGGGATCCAGGCCAACTTTCCTAAAAAATTGCATCAACCCATCCGTAATGAGAACGACATGAGGCCCAGCGGCACTGTAGGACGCCTAGTAGGATTTATAGGCCAAGAAACAGAATAGACGATTTTGGCAATTTGTTGTGGGTGTTATCACATGATTTGTGGTGCTGCCCCGGGATCCAGGCCAGCTTTCCCCAAAAATTAAATGACCCATCCATGACGAGCCCGACTAGAGGCCCAGTTGGATCGGTGGCATCACAGGAAGCCTGGTAGGATTCTATCGGCCAAGCAACAGGAAATAAGCGATTATGGTTGCTTTTCATGGGTGTTTGCCAATGGTTTGTTGCGCTGCCCGGGGATCGGGGAAACCTTTCCCGAAAAGTTTCACTGATCCATTCGTAACAAGCTCGGCAAGAGGTCCATATGGCACGGCATCACCGCAGGAGGCCTATTAGGATTTTATAGGCTAAGCAATAGGAAATAGGTGATTTTGGATGTTTTTCATAGGTTTTAGCCCAAAGTTTGTGGCACTTCTCGGGAATCCGGGCCAACTTTCTTGAAACATTACACCGACCCATCTGTAAAAAGCTTGGCAAGAGGCCTACGTGGTCTTGAGGCCTCGTAGGATGCCTGGTAGGATTTTTATAGGCCAAGCAATAGGAAGCAGACAATTTTGGTAGTTTTTCGTAGGTTTTAGCCACGGTTTGTGGCACTGACTGGGGATCAGGGTGAACTTTCTCAAAAGATCACATCGACCAGCCCGTAACGAGCCATGCAAGAGGCGTAGGTGGCCTGATCGCACCGCAGGATGCTTGGTAGGATTTCATGGCCTAAAAAATAGGAAATCAGCGATTTTAGCAGTTTTTCGTAGGTGTTAGCCCATGCTTTGTGGTGCAACCCAGCGATCCGAGCCATATTCTCGAAAAATTACATTTACTCGTCCATAACAATCCCGTCAAGAGGCCTATGGGTCCCGATGGCACAACAGGACTCCATGTTGAATTTCATGGGCAAAGCAACAGGAAACTGACGATTTTAGTAGTTTTTCGTGGATGTTAACCCACGATTTGTTTCACTGCTCGGGGATCCGGGCCAAATTTACCAAAATATTACACCGAACTTTCTGTAACAAGGTCGGTAAGAGGCCCAGGTGGCCCGCAGCGATACAGGACACTTTGTCGAATTTTATGGGCCAAGCAACCGGAAACAAGGGACTTTTGCAGTTTTTCATGGGTGCTGGTCCACAATTTTATGCGCTACCCAGGGATCTGGGCCAACTTTATCAAATTATTGCACTGATCAATCCGTAACGAGCCCGACAAGGGGCCTAGGTGGCCTAGCAGCGCCGCAGGATGCCTGAGATGATTTTATGGGCCAAATAATTGGAAACAATGATTTTGGCAATTTTTCATGGGTATTAGCCCATCGTTTGTGGCGCTGCCTGGGGATCCGAGCCAAATTTGCCAAAAAAGAATACACCAACCAGTCCGTAACAAACATAGAAAGAGACCCAAGTGGCTCGGTGGCGTCGTAACACGCCTGGTAGGAGTTTATGGGCAAAGCAATAGGAAATAGGCGATTTTGTCTGTTTTTTATTGGTATTCGCCCATGATGTTTTCCGCAACTCGGGTATCCAGGATAACATCCCAAAAAATTATACCAACCCATCCGTTATGAGCTCGGCAAGAGGCCTAGGAGGCCCGATAGCAACATGATGCCTTGTAGAATTTTATGCGCCAAGCAACAGGAAACATGAGATTCTGAAAGTTTTTCATGGGTATTAGTTCACAGTTTGTGGCGCTGCCTGGGGATTCGAGCTGATTTTCTTAAAACCTACACGGATCCATCTGTAACGAGCTCAAAAAGAGTCTTAGGTGGCCCGGCGGTGGCGCAGGATGCCTTGCAGAATTTTATGAGCCAAGCAATACAAAACTGATAATTTTGGTAATTTTTCACAGGTGTTACCCCAAGGTTTGTGGCGCTGCCTGGGGATATGGGCCTTTTTTCCCAATAGATTACATCGACCTGTCCATAACAAGCCTGGAAAGAGGCCCAGGTGGCCGGCAGCACCGCAACTTACCTGGTTGGATTTTATAGGCCAAGCAACAGGAAACAAACCATTTTTACAGTTTTTCGTGGGTGTTAGCCCGACAAAAGGTGTAAGTGGCCCAGTTATGCCGCAGGATGCCTGGTAGGATTTTATGGGTCAAGCAATAAGATATACGCATTTTGGCAGTTTTTCGTAGGTGTAAGCCCACTTTGGTGGCGCTGCCTGACGATCCAGGTCAATTTACCAGAAAATAAAACCGACTCATACGAAATAAGCCCAACATGAGGCCTAGGTGTCTCGGCAGTGTCGCAAGACGTCTTGTAGGATGCTATGGGCCAAGCAATAGGAAAAAGACTATTTTGGCAGTTATTCGTGGGTGCTAGCCTATGGTTTGTGGTGCTGCCTAGGGATTCGAGCCAACTTTCTAGAAAATATACACCCACCCATCTGTAACGATCCCAGCAAGAGGCCTAGGTGGCCTAGCAGTGCCGCAGGACATCTGGTATGATTTTATGGGCCAAACAATAGGAAACAAGCGATTTTGAAAGTTCTTCGTGGGTGTTGCCCACTGTTTGTGGCTCTGCTCGGGGATCCAGCTAACTTTCCCAAAAAATTACCCCAACCCATTCGTAAAGAACTCGCCAAAAGGCCCAGGTGGCCCGGCAACGCCGTAGCACACGTGGTAGGATTTTATGGGCTAAGCAATACAAAAGAGGTGATTGTTGCTGTTTTTCGTGTGTGTTAGGCCAGGGTTGTGGCGCTTCTCCGGGATCTAAGCCAACTTTCATGAAATAATACACCGTCCTACTTGTAATGAGTCCTGCAAGTGGGCCAGGTGGTCCGGCGGCGCTTCAGGACGCCTGGTAGGATTTTATGGGCCAAGCAACAGTAAAAAGACGATTTTGGCAGTTTTTCGTGGGTGCTAGCCCATGATTTGTAGCATTGCAGGGGATCCGGGTCAATTTGAAAAAATATTACATCGACCTAGCTGTAACAAGTCTGGTAAAAGGCCTAGGAGTCGCGGTAGAGCTGCAGGGCGCCTGGTAGAATTTTATGTGCCAAGTAATAGGTAAAAAGTGATTTTGGAAGTTATTCAAGGATGTTAGCCCATGTTTTGTGGCATTGCTGGAGATCCGGATCAAGTTTCCCAAAAAATTATACGATCCGTAACGAGCCCCAAAAGAGTTCCATATGGCCAGGTGACGCCGCAGGACGCTTAGTAGGATTTTATGGGCCAAGCAATAGGAAACAAACGTTTTTTTGAAGTTTTTTGTGGGTGTTACCTATGATTTATGGCGTTGCCCAGGGATCCGAGCCAACTTTTAAGAAAAATTACACCCACCCATCTGTAATGAGCTCGACAAGAGGCCTAGATTTCGCAGTGGTGCCGCAGGATGCCTAATAGGGTTTTATGGGCCAAGCAATAGGAACAAGTGATTTTGGCTATTTTTCATGGGTGTTAGCCCACGGTTTGTGGTGCTACCTAGGGATCCTAGCTGACTTTCATGAAACATTACACCGAACCTTCCGTAACGAGTCTGACAAGAGGCCTAGGTGGCCCGGCAGCACTGTAGGATCTGGTTGGATTTTATGGGTCATGCAAGAGGAAACAAATGATTTTAGAGGTTTTTCGGGGGAGTTAGCCCATGGTTTGTGGTGCTGCCCGGGGGATCCACTTCGTGTTTCCTAAAACATTTCCTTAACCCATCTGTAACGAGCCCAGAAAGAGTCTAGGGTGGCCTGGAATGCCGCAGGATGCCTGGTAGAATTTTATTTACCAAGCAATAGGAAACAAGTGATTTTAACAAATTTTCATGGGTGTCAGCCCACGGTTTGTGGTGCTGGCCGAGGATCTGGGCAAGCTTTCTTGAAAAATTATACCGACCATTCCTTAACGAGTGTAGCAAGTGCCCAGGTGGCCCGGACGGACTGTAGGACACTTGGTAGAATTTTATGGGCCAAGCAACAGGAAAAAGGCGATTTTGGTAGTTTTTCATTGGTCTTAGCATACGATTTGTGGCTATGCCCGGGGATTCGAGCCAATTTTATCAAATGTTTAAACCAACCCATCTGCATCAAGCTAGGCAAGAGTCCGAGGCGGCTGGGCGGCGCCGCAGGATGCCTGATAGGATTTTATAGGCTAAGTAACAGGTAACATGCGATTGTGACAATTTTTCAAGGGTATTAGCCCATAATTTATGGCGCTACTTGTGGATCCGAGTCAATATTCCCAAAATATATACTGACCAGTCCGTAACGAGCTCGGCAAGAGCTCTAGGTTGCCCGGAGGCAACATTGGAAGCCTGGTAGGATTTTATGGGCCAAGCAACAGGAAAATGGCGATTTTGGCAGTTTTTCATGGGTGATAGCCCATGGTTTGTGACGCTGCCCGGGGATTCAGACCAATTTTCCAAAAATATTACACTGACCCATCCGTAATAAGCCCAGCAAAAGGACTAAGAGGCTCAGTGGCGCCGCAGGATGCTTAGTAGGATTTTATGGGCCAAGCCACATGTAACAGGTGATTTTGGCAGTTTTTCAAGGGTGTTAGCTTATGGTTTGTATCGTTGCCCGCGGATCCGGTTCAGATTTTCTAAAAAGTTACACTGACCTATTTGTAACAAACTTTTAAAGAGCCCCAGGTAGCCCGACAGCACCGTAGGACGCTTGGTAGGATTTTACAAGAAAGAGTAACAGAAAAAAGTGATTTTGGTAGTTTTTTTGTGGGTGTTAGCCCACGGTTTGTGGCGCTACTCGAGGATCCGATCTAGCTTTACCAAAAAATTACACAACCCATCCTTAATAATCCCGGAAATAGGCTTAGGTGGATCGGCCACACTGCAAGATGCCTGGTAGGATTTTATGGGCCAAACAATAGGTAATAGGCGACTTTGGCAGTTTTCATGGGTGCTTACCCACGGTTTGTGCTGCTGCCTTGGGATCTGGGCCAACTTTTCAAAAATATTACACCGTAACGATCGCAGCAAGAGAACTAGATGTCCAGGCTGTGCCATAGGATGCATGGTATATTTTAGGGGCCAAGCAACAAGAAGCAAGCAATTTTGGCAGCTTTTCGTTGGTGTTAACCCACGGTTTGTGGCGCTGCCCGGGGATCCAGGTCAACTTTTCTCCAAAAATTACACCGAATCATTCTTAAAGAGCACGGGCATGAGCCCCAAGTGGTTCGACGGCGTCGCAGAATGCTTGGTAGAATTTTATGGGCCAAGCAATAGGTGACAGGTGATTTTGACAGTTTTTTATGGGTGCTAGCCCATGATTTGTGGTGCTTCCTGAGCATTTGGAAAAATTTCCCCAATTTTTTTTCCAACTAGTCGATAATGAGCCCTTCAAGAGGCCAGGTGGCTCTACGACATAGAAGGACACCTGGTAGGATGCTATGGGCCAAGTAACAGAAAAAAAGTGATTTTTGCAATTTTTCGTGGGTGCCAACCCACGATTTGTGGCGCTGCCCAAGGATCCGGGCTAGCTCTCCATAACATCTATGCTGAATCATCCATAATGAGTCGGGAAAGAGGCCTTGGTGTCCCGGTGACCCCACAGGACGCTTGGTAGGATTTTATCAGCCATGCAACAGGAAACAGGTGATTTTGGCTGTTTTCGTGGGTGTTAACCCAAGATTTGTGGCGCTATCGCGGATCTTAGCCAACTTTCTAGAAATATTACACTAAATCGTTCATAATGAGCCCGATAAGAGGCTTAGGTTGCCCAGCTGCGCCGCAGGACACCTAATAGGATTTTATGGGCCAAGAAACAGGAAATAGACAATTGTTACAGTTTATCAAGGATGTTAGCCCATGGTTTGTGGCACCGCCTGGTAATCGAGGCCAACATTCTGAAGAAATTACACCAACTCATTTGTAACGATCCTGGAAAGAGGTCAAGGTGGCCTAGCTTCCCCACAAGATGGCTTGTAGGATTTTGATGGGCTAAGCAACAGGAAACAGGTGAAGTTCGCTGTTTTTCGTGGGTGTTAGCCCACGGTTTGTGGCACTGCCCGAGTTTTCTCAAAATATTACACCGACCAATCCGTAACAAACCCGACAAGCATCCTAGGTTGCCTGACAGGTTGTAGGACTTCTGGTAGGATTTTATGGGTCAAGCAATAGGAATTGCACAGGAATCTGGGCCAACATTCCGGAAAAATTACACTGACTCGTCCATAACAAGCCCAAGAAGAGGATCAGGTGGCTCGGCAATGCCGCAAAATGCCCGGTGGTATTTTATGGGCCAGAAAGAGCCTCAGGTGGCCCGACTGTATGCCTGCTTAGATTTTATGGGCTGATCAACATAAAACACGTGATTTTGGTAGTTTTTCACAGGTATTAGCCCACAGTTTCTAGTGCTGCCCGCGGATTCGGGCTAGCTTTCTTGAAAAATTATGCTGACCCATCCATAACAAGCACAACAAGAGTACCAAGTGGCATGATAGCGCCGCAGGATGCCTAGTAGGATTTTATGGGCCAGGCAACATGAAACATATGATTAGGCAGTTTTTTGTGGGTGTTAGCCCACAGTGTGTGGTGCTGCCCAGGGAACTGGGCTAACTTTCTCGAAAAATTATACCTACCGGTCCGTATTTAACCTGGCATGAGCTTCAAGTGGCTTGATGGCACCACAGGGCGCTTGCTATGATTTTATGGGCCAAGAAACAGGAAACATGCAATTTTGGCAGTTTTTCTTGGGTGTTAGCCCAAGGCTTGTGGTGCTACCCAGGGATCTGGGCCAACTTTCCTTGAAAATTGCACTGACTTATCCATAACAAACCTGGCAAGAGGCCTAGGTGGCCTTCGTTGCTGCCGAACGACTGGTAGGATTTTACGGGCCAAGCAATAGAAAAGGTGATTTTGGTAGTTTTTATAGGTGTTAGCCCACGATTTTGGGCGGTGCCCGAGGATCCATGCCATCTTTCTTGAAAAGCTACACCGACTCATTTGTAACAAGCCTGGCAAGAGGCCCTGGTGTCCCAGCAGCTCCACATGACGCCTAGTAGGATTTTATCGGCCAAGCAACAAGAAATAGGTTATTCTGGCTATTTTTTCTTGGGTGTCAGCCCATGGTTTGAGCGTTGCTCGGGGATCAGGGCAAACTTTCTCAAAAATTTACATCGACCCATCCGTAATGAGCTCGGCAAGGGGCCCAGTGGCCTGACGAAG
>JAPFFP010046672.1:0-33226 GCA_026153255.1 Solanum medicagineum
AATTCTAAGGCAGGTAAAAAGTTGGATAGGAACTAAAAACAGAGGAAACTTTACCCGATTTTCTGCAGAATTCTAGGAAGGCTTGCTTTGGGATTCTCCCCCTTAGCATCGGTCACGATCCTAATTTGGGTCTTGACAATATGTCTATAAATACACTATAAAGAGGTTTTTTTGTACTCTAGATTCATTAAAACAATAACATACCTAGTGAAATCTCACAAATGGTGTCTGGGGAGGGCAAAATGTACGCAGACCTTACCACTACCTCTAGAGATAGAGAGTCTAGATTCATTACAAAGATTGAACTTTTGAAAGATCTTTTTAGTAAAGAAAATTATTTTGTTGTGAAGTGCTATTTGAATGACTAGGGTCCACTCTCTCTCTCTTTTCTCTAGCCTTGTTGATCAGCTCACAATTCTTCTCCAAAGATGACCATTTTGAAGAGCTCCGACGGTGAGACCTTTGAGGTTGATGAGGCAGTGGTGCTGGAGTCACAAACAAACAAGCATATGATCGAAGACAATTGCACTAACACCATCATCTCGCTACCTAACTTCACTAGCAAGATCTTGGCCAAGGTCATCGAGTACTACAAGCGACATGTCGAGGTTCCGAAGGCCGAAGATAAGACCTCCGAGGAGGATCTCAAGTATTTTGATGCTGAATTTGTTAAAGTTGGTCAAAGCACCCTTTCCGATCTCGTACTGGCTACCAACTATTTGAACATAAAGAGTTTGCTTGATCTAACATGTCAAGTAGTGGCAGACATGATCAAAGGGAAGACTCTTGAGGAGATCCATAAGACATCCAACATTAAGTATGACTTCACTCCTGAGGATGGAAGAAGTTAGGAGGGAGAATGCCTGGGCATCTGAGTGAATTTGAGTCTGTAAAACGTCCATATCTTCAATATATTTTAGTAGATGCTATGAACAGGTTATATTACTAAGTGTGTGACTGTTGTTTCTTAGACTCTGACTTCGTCATTTGAACCTCTTTTGCTCTAATATGCTGTGGTTTCTTGTGTTCTAAGTGAAAATTGAAGATAAAAAAATGACAGGGGTTCAGAATAGAGAAAAATGGTTAAGGAGGATTGTATAAAACAGGATTAATAGAGCAATCCTCCTCAATCATTCTTCTCTATTTTAAACCATTGTCATTTTTTCAATCTTCAATTTTCTCTTAGAACACAAGAAACCATGGCATAACAGCGCAAAAGAGGTTCAAATGACAAAGTCAGAAGGCCTAAGAAAAAACAGTCACACAATTAGTAATATAACTTGTTCATAGCATCTACTAAAGTATATTGAAGATATGGACGCTTTACAGACTCAAATTCACTCAAATGTCAAGGCATTCTCCCTCCTGACTTCTTCCTCTTCCTCATGAGTGAAGTCATTCTTAATGTTAAATGTCTTATGGATCTCCTCAGTAGTCTTCCCTTTGATCATGTCTGCCACTATCTAATATGTCAGATCAAGCAGGCTCTTTATGTTCAAATATTTCGTAGCTAGTATGAGATCGAAAAGGGTGCTCTGATTAACTTTGACAAATTCAGCATCAAAAGACTTGAGATCCTCATCGAAGGTCTTATATTCGGCCTTCAAAAGCTCAACACGGTGCTTAAAGTACTCGATGACCATGGGCAAGATCTTACTAGGGAAGTTAGGTAGCGGGATGGTGGTGTTAGCGCAATTGTTTGTCTGCGACTCCAGCACCACCGCCTCATCGACCTCAAAGGTCTCACCATCAGAGCTCTTCAAAATGGTCATCTTTGGAGGAGAATTGTGAATTAATCAATAAACCCTAACCATAGGCTAGAGAGAAGAGAGAGAAGAGAGAGAGAGAGAGAGAGAGAGAGAGAGAGAGAGAGAGAGAGAGTAGACCCTAGTCATTCAAATAATACTTTGTAAATTTTCTTTACTAAAAAGATCTTTCCAAAATTCAATCTTTGTAATGAATCTAGAGTAGAAAATAATCCCTTTATAGTGTATTCATGGACATATGTGGTTTATTAATGAAATACTTTTGATCTTGGGTTCATACAAACTTATAACAAGTATTCCATTTTCATTAACACCATTGATGCACTCATCACATTGAAGTACTTTTTTCAATACATGAGTATTGTTTGTTGTGCTTACATTTATAGCTACCTATGCAAAACCCTAGCAACAAAAAAAATTACAAATCGTAAACACAATAATAGATATAGAGACCCAAAACTATAAATAATATAATTTTATACTTTTATTTAAATTAAAAAATTTTACCATTTGATTGGTGTGTTTTTTATTGCAAACACAGTTTTCGTTTTCCTCAAATCAACAACAATAGACCCAGTGGAATCCCACAAACGGGATCTGGTATCTTTTACCTCAAATCAAAAATAGAAAATTACACCCTCAAAAGAAAGAGCTTTTGGCTCATGCAAGGAAAAATGTGTGAATAAATCTTGAATTTACTATGTTATAGCTTAAAAATATATGAAAGTATACAAGTTTTATTTATAATAAAAGAAGTAACTTGAACCTAAACCAAGTAATTGAATTCATATCAGATCTATCGATTTGGTTCCTAAAGTGCTTAGCAAATTTGGTTATATCTATTAAGTAAGTAATATATTATTTTCCTGATTTGGTGTGGAATCACTAGATTTTCCTAATTAGCCTCGAAGATAAAAATAGAAAAATAATAAATAGATGTCCTTTAGTTTACTTCTAGATCAGATTTTCTTAAAATGGTATAGTCAACATCTTCATTTCTCTACGTTAATTTTTTTTTATAAAATAAAAATTTACGCTTTGAATGATTTAAAAAATTAAAAATTTCACTCACAAACATGAATAATTTGTATTAGAAAAGAGATAACGCATAAGTATCCCCTTGAATTGCATTCAAATTCCCTGCGACAAACAGTTGATGCATGTTGAAACTATTGATTTGTTGTTTTACTACTAAAACATTTTTAAAATATGTCAAAACAATATACCAAAACTAATTCCTTAAACAAAAGACGGAACAACATATACAATGTAAAAAAGGTTACGTGTTTTATTTTGGGAAGACACAATTCTTTAAAAAAATATTAAGGATAAAATAGAGAAAGATATGATCAACCTAACACTACTTATAAGTTGAAAAGTCATATGTTCGAGATAATCAACTCGTCATATTTAACTAATTTTGACTTATAAGTGTTTTTGTATTTACCAAATGCATTTTATGTAAATCAAAAATACATAAGTCAGTCTAATCAACTTATATGCTTAGCCAAATACCCGTACTATAGCCAGTGACAATTATGTTAGTGTTTAAAGCTCAATGATAGACCCAATAGATAAACTTTATTTTTAAAAGCTTAAAGATCCTACTTGTAGTGCTAGCTTAAAGTCTATGCCATCTCTTGTTGAGTTATTGCAGTTTTGATGATAGAGAAAGGATGATGAAACATGTAAGATGATATGGTTCTTACAGGCAGAGTCTCAAAGAGATATAACATAGAAGTGACGTTTGGGCGAGATAGTAAAGTTGCAAATTGGATAAGCATTTAAGTATATCCTCATGATAACCAATGAAGAAGCGCAATGTAGTCAAAACACTTGTGTGAGACAATAGTTGACAGTCAAAAAGAGTTCAAATCAAAGAAAAATTCAAAGGATATAGACTCAGAACTAAGGAGGAGTTCTAAGTGGAGTAAACTCAACCCAAGAAGGATGCTTAAATAAGAAAGTTGAGATCATGCAGGATGCAACTCTTCAGGCAAACAAAGAGCAGTTCAGCAAGTGAAGTGTTGTGTTAGTGAGGAAATTATCACACCCCAGGTGGGTACCATTGGCTGGCCGGCACTCAGAGACTATTGCTAGCCCCCAAGTGAACCACCTCGGCCTCATCACATTCATTTAATCATAACTAACAGCGGAAGATATCAATGAATAAAAATACTGAATAAAAGACAGTGGAAAATCGATGATAAAAGGCCAAAGGCAAAATAGTCTATCAATCAAAACTAAGAAAGACTAGTATGAAAGAAACTAGTCAAAACATAATCCAATCACATCAACAATCTAGTCTATGAAGTCTCCAAAACATCTGACTAAATGGTGCCAATGACAGAGCCATTGCCACCTCTAGATAGAATAAAATAAGTCTAAAACTTAAAGCTAGAATAGAAATATGATTTCCTCCAAAAGTAGAAGAAGCTCACCAATCGGCTGAAAGCAAGTAGGTCCTCAATAGGGTGCCTATTGATGACCACTAGTACCTGTCTCTGCATCATGAAAATATGTAGGCCCAAATGGACGTCACTACATGAAATATACGAGCATGTAAAATAGAATAAAGAAATATGCAAAGGAGGAATTACATCATCTCAAATAACTCAACTCAAGAAATAGGAAACTCAATCATCATGTCAATAGTCTAAAGTAAGAACAAAATTTAGACAATGAGTACTCATCTATCATCTATGTCCAATCCACTCAAGTACTATCAAGGCCTATATGGGAGTTTCTCTAATCGATGACTATCACCTATGAGCCGGTGATGATACAACGAAGTGATGTCGTTGCCACATTCATCTAATACCCTGCTGGGGGTTTAGGAAATCCCATTAATGGATCCAAAATCAGTAACATCAACTCTTCATTTTGGGACAATAGGAAATATTTGATTTTATGATGCAATCCTCTCCTATGTCGACAATGTAGTAATTGAGTTCGAGTTGGACTTACTCTCACTCACGTAACTCCATACTCCTCCCAAGACTCAACATGGTCATAAGACATCAACTCTATGGTTAAGTCATTCATCCAGTCTCATTGGACATTTATCAACTCAACTCATCACATCAACCATCAACCCTTTCACATCATTTTTAGGTGCAGTTCTTGACTCATCGGAACTCAATCATACATCATTGTAATTCATAGCATTTAGGAGAACAAATGTAGAATTAAAACATTTAGGGATTCCATAGACTCTTTAGGCTCAAATTATGCTCATATAAGTAAAATATGTGAAAATAATGAGAAATCATGCTAGGGTTCATGTAGTATGGCAAAATAGTCTAATCAAGCATTTAATTCATAAAAATAGTAATTCATGCAAAATTAGATAGAAATACATTAGAATTTACGAAAACCTTCAAGAAACATTCATGGGAGACTCAATTTACTCATAACTTCATCAATTCGAGTTATGGAGTATGTGGAAGAACAGATTCCATGTTTTGGTTAGCTTTACATACCTGAAAGTTTTGAATCTTGAACTAGCTTGAAAGAATTCTCAAGTTTGTCTTCAAACCCTATCACTTTTTCTCTTTTGAGATCTTGCTTCTATGTTTGAGAGAGTGATTTAGCTTAAAAGTGTTAAACTGACATGTTTAGGGCTTTGTGTAGGTGTAAAAACATCAATCCTACTTTGAAAGGGTGGGAAATACCAAAATAACCCTTATTGAAAAGCTGTCACAAGTCATTTACGGGCCCATCTACGGCTTCTGGAACATTCCACAGCCCGTAGGGGCCCTTTCGTAAACTTTTGGCCCAATTTCGGAGTTTCTGTTTCATTTTATAGGCCTATTTTACAACCCGCATAGGTTCTACGACCCGTATATGGGTTCGTAAAGTCTGGACCCTAAAAGTTAAGTTTCAAGACATTTTCTCACGAATTAGCAGATAGGTCATACTTCAATTTATGGCCTGTAAAAGGGTTTCGTAAAGCAACTCTACAACTGGCAGTATCTAGTAAAATGGCCATAACTTTTGACTTCAAACTCCAAATGAGATGAAACCAGTTGTGTTGGAAAGCTAATTAAAAGAGATCTCAATAAGTAGATTATAGGACACATAATTCTCTGTGTGCTAAGAGTTATGATGATTTAAATTTAACCCTTGCATAATCTAAGACTAGAAACTAAATTATTACGAAGGTTTTGAAGTCGTCTAAATACTAGAGGGATCTTATGGACCTAATACACTTCCAACATATAAGAATGAGGCTTTCAAAACGACCCCAAAAAGTGCCCAAAATGTGCCTCAGAAGTGCCCAGAATCGTAATTTTCATATATCTCAAATTTTGTGCGTGATATCGAAAATCCAACTTCATATTCTTGTTTAGGGGGCCAAATTGAGTGGGAAATGGGTCTAACCCCAATTTAAGAGCTAACGAATCACAATTTTCAAAGTGAGCAAATTCAAGTGAGGTGTCCGCATTGTTGGCACAATGCGCCAGTGCTTTATTTTTGTGCTAGTTTTCAAGTTCGGTCTAAGACTTTTGGGTCTTGGGCCTAAGCCTTCCCACACGTGAAAATACCTATACTTAGCCATATTTCACCATCATATCATTCTAAACATTCCCCAATACTCATTCAAATACTTAGACAATATTTCATTTCCTCAATTCAAGTCTCAAAACTCATCTGAATCTCAAGGTTCTTATTCAAGCTTCAAGTCTCCATCTCCAATCTTCATCAAACTATTCTCCAAAGCTAAGGTATGTGGGTTTCTTTCATGGGTTCCTCTCACCCATGATACCAAAGACTCCTTTTACTTAAAATTGCATGATTTAAAGTTAACTTATTCATGTGTCTTACTTATTAAGAATTTCACTGCACACTATGTTGGTGTTTCATGAAAGTATGGTTGTTTTGGTATGTTTTGAGCTATGAACTAAGATCTATTTTGAGATTTGATGAAGGATTTTGATGTATGTTGCTTGAGGGTGTTACCAAGTATCTATTGATAGTTTTACATTGAACTTTCTAGCATGATTTCACTCTTGAATTGCATGGTTTTACACTAGCATTAACACCCGCCAAGTATTTGATAAAATGTCCGGATTATGATTTCTTGAGGAATTGAAGGTCTAATGCATGTCTTATGAGTTTAATGACATTATGATGATGTAACGAATGTATATATATCATTATGATGAAAGGAGTATATGTATATGATATTATCTGTATAGTGTTAGGGATGACCAAGCCTCACTCGGGAGGTTGTAGGCCCGGGTAACATTGTTGAGAGGTTTGTACCTCGATCACCTCACTTTGGAAGGGGCAGGCCCATGCAACCTTGTCAAGGGGTTTGTACCTTGCTAACCTTGTTAGGGAGTTTGTACCTCATCAACCTTGTTAGGGGGTTTGTACCTCATCAACCTCATGAAGGGGTTTGTACTTCATGCGCCTCACCAAGGAGGTAGTAGGCCTTGGATTGCTCCAGATGCCTAGTCATTCTCCCTAATGAGGTTAGTGGTGCACTTTCTAATGAAAGTGTATAATTAGAGGACCTCTTTCGGAAGAAGGACTTGTTACCCTTTCCTTGCCTTTGTTCATTCTCATGACTACTTGAGTTGTTCTTTCTGCTCTAGTGCTCCTCTCTATCCTTCTTGTCTTCCTCAACTTGGCGAGCATACACCATAGGACTAGAAAAATCCATGTAAAAAATCATTACCATTATCTTACACTTTTTCTTCACATGCTTGCCTACCCCAAAGACAAGCTTTCTCATCTTGGTCCTCATATTTAGAATCATCTCTATGGGATATTTGGATAATTGAACAAACTTCAAGTTGTACTCCTTCACAGTCATACTGTCTTGCTTAAAGTTCACAAACTCTTCCACCTTTGCTTCTCTTATCTCATGGGAAAAGAAGTGGTCGAGGAAGGAAGTCTCAAACTCATCCCAAATAGTAGGCTTAACATCCTTGCCATGACTCTCCTCCTACTGGTCATACCATACATTTTCAACATCCTTAAGTTGATAGGAAACCAACTCAACACCCTCAACCTCAGTAGCATGCATCACCTTCAAAATCTTCAGTATCACATTAATGAAGCTTTAAGGATCCTCATCAACCTTTGAACCTATGAAAATTGGCAAGTTCATCCTCAAAATATCTCAACTTTTGGTAAAAGAAGAGAGTCCTTTAGAGCTGGTTCTATGAATTGATGATCCATGGATTCCACTCTGAGCGGCCATTAACTGATTCAACATGGCGATAGCTCCTCTGGAGTTGTCCTTAGAAGTAGGAGCAGGTTAGGGAGGCTGAGAAGGCATCATATGAAGAGTTTCAGTAGACCACGCGGGATGGCCTCTAGTCCTAATCCCTTATTATAAAGGCATCTTGAATTGTGGTATTTTATGTTAGCATCATTTCTCTGGTTGGTGGTGCACTTAGGAGGCATTATCTATAATACATAAATTTACAAATTAGAATGCATTTTTGTAGAGTTAAACTCTATCACACAAACTCATAATGCAACGAAGTGAAATAACTCTCCAATGTCTCATAGTATCCTCATTTCAAGTATGGTGCACAACGCACTCATAAGTAAGACTCTACTAAACATGGATTTACAGACACCCTAGGACTCTTGAAATTTGTCCTCTAATACCAAATTTGTCACAGCTCAAGAGGGCACCCTAGGCATGGCTAACACTTAGAAACCATTGTTGATCTTCGAGAGAATCACTTGATTTCATCACTTATTCATCAATTAGTGGAAGATATAAATTAAAATAGAGAATAATTATGAGGGCTCTGAAACACCCCTCATGTGCTTCGGAATGCCCCAAAATCATAATTGTCATATATCTCAAAATTCGGGCATGATTCTGAAAATTTGACTTCATATTCTTGATCAGGGGAAATTGAGTGGTAGTTGGGTATAACCCGGATTTTTGAAGACTCGTACCAAAAAATAATTTTTGCTAATTTCCAGTGTACGTCAGCGCCCAACCCGCGACGCACCTGGGCGCAAGCCAGTGTAAGTTCGCCTATGTGTTGTGTCCGCATCGCACCAGGGACGCGGACCAGTGTAATATTTTCCTAAGTTTTCTCATTTCGTCCAAGGGCATTGGGGTAATAGCCCCATGCCTATTAAAATGTTAAATTTTCCATACTTAGCCATTTTTCAACCCTATAACTCACAAAAGCCTTTCTAAAACCTCTCCAAGACTCTATCAAATCACTCATTCAAATTCAGAGATTTCAAACTAAATTTTGGAACTCAAAAACCCATCTCAAGCTTCAAGTCTCCTTCAAGTTCATCTCAAGAAATTTAAGGGTTAAGGTATGTAGGTTTTCATCCATGGGTCCTTTCACCCATTGAGCCCAACATTCTCTTTTTATGAAAATTGCATGATTTCAAGTCGTAGTACCTATAGGTATCTCTTATTATGAATTATGAAAACAAACTATGTTGAGGCTTTATTTAGTATTCATTGATTATGTATGAATATCTATTTCAAACTTATTCCATGAATTGATTTTGTCCATTGAGACTATGCATGATTTGAGCTATGAAACCATGAACTATTACGAGCTTTTGTGATGGATTTCAAGATACCCTAAATGAGGGTTTTACTACAATAATTGTGGGCTGATTTCCATTGACTTTAATCCTCTTGTTTTACTCTTGAGTTGCATGATTTTGAACAATATCATGAACCCACCATGTGTTTGATAAAATTACATTACAAGAATTCTCAAATTGTTGATGAACTATTACATGATTTACAAGGCAAGTGATTTCATGATGATAAAGGTCTTTCAAGAATGTACTGAATTTATGAAAAGTATCTATGATTTTACAAGTATTATGTTGTGCCCTATTTCAAGACGTTAAACCTCTCATGAGTCATTCATGTCAAGGTAAGGGATCATGTATGATTATTATTAATCTCATGTTCAAGTTAGGCTCACTAGTAGAGGTCAAGCATGTTATGAGCTACTTATATCATGTTATCTTGTCTCTTACAAGTTACTCATGTTATTATAAAGTATGACTATTTTAAATATTCCATGAGATTAGACTTAGCACCGATTAAGGCTTAAGATGGGGGCTCGACTCAAGGAGTCCTCATAAAGTCTTTAGTCTCTAAACTATGTGCCACCATAGGATTATGTATTATACCCTTGTTATGCTACTAGATCCATCTAGTTTATGTTATCATTTTTGGGTATGCCTTAGATTCCAAGTTGTAGCTATTTGGTCTATGTCGGTTGAGGCCTCTTCCCACATATGTATGATATATTATGCAAGTTGAATGTTTTAGAAGCATGTTTTAATACAAGAATTGATCATGCATATCATATTGAGATTATGTATCCATTGATTATGATTATGCATTTTGAATATATTGGCTTATGTCTTTGTTGCATTGCACCACGCATACTTAGTACATTCAAATGTACTAATGCATACTCTATACCTACATACATGATATTACTATGTAGGGACTTGAGCTCCTTTTGACCATCCTCCACTATGTGGCTAGTTCGGTACTTTGAAGAAGCTTTGGTGAGTCCTCCATTACGAGGATAATATTTATGTTACTTATGCTATGATGACACTTGTTTTATGTTGAACACTTGTTATCATGAGAGTGAGCCCGAGAAGTGTCTTGGCCCCGCTCCATTCTAGTAAAGGTGTTGTTGGATACTAAGTTTGTATATGCTTTTGAGCTTGACTCTTGTTGATGTTTATTTTCATTTCCTCAACCAACGATGTGTACACGATATGCTAAGAGGCTTGTTTGGGATGTATTTGAATTTCCCATTTGTCGTGTCATATCGAGGACCTACGCTTGGCTTGTAACAGGCTCTCAACATCAACATCATAGGAAGAAATAATCTTTAAGAAACAATAACTTAATGAAAATTTTAATCATAACTCTATATCAAAAAAATAGCCTCAAGATATAAATTTTAATACATCATATGACTATCCACAAGCCTCTAACACTATCAGGTGGTGCCCGTGACATGTCTATGGCTACTTCAAAAGAGAAATAAAAGTACTCAATTCATCCGAGTGTAAGGAGGTCTTACCACAGGTCTAGGAATCTTCGCAATCTTCAATGGGTCACCTATTGAGGATATCTAATACTTGGGTCTGTATCATGAAAAGATGCAGCTCTAAGTGGTATTAGTACGTGGATGCACGTTATGTAAAATGGTGAGCAAGTAAGGACATACATCAAGAAGCCTACTAAAGAGACTTATCATCAAATCAACTCAGAAAGATTCAAGTCAGAACTCTACTCAACATCAATATGATATGCAAGGTTGAAAATAACAATGCTTTCATCAGATAAAAATATGAATATGCAATATCATGAAAGAAAGTATTTTTTTCTCCTTAGTAAGTTTCTCTAACTAACAACTATAACTTATGAGCTAGGGATGATACAATGAAGTGATATCGCTACCACATCTATCCATTACCTTGTCGGGATAAAGGACATCAACATCAATGAATTCAAATCTCAAAATCCTCTTTTGGGACAAGAGGGGCTAGACCTCCATCCTACTTTGGCTACGTAGTTTGTGGGTTTGAGTTAGTTATACTATTGCCCAGATCAATTGTCAATACTACTCGTAAAATATGTGCTCATATTAATATCATCTCATTGGACTTTAATTTAAACATCATCATCATCTTTCATCAATCGTTATATTTTAAAATATTATTTAAATCGTCTTTAAAATGTGTTGCTCAAAACATCATTTATCTCAGTGTTAATTTTCACCAAACTCATTAAAAACATACAATATTTAAATCAAAAAAGATTCTTTATTTATTGTATGAAAAATCATTTATCTCAATATCTATGTATGCATGGGATATCACGATCATCTATTCAATTAGGGTTTATGCAAAGGAATGCATGAAAACACATCCCAATCATCTACTCAACTTGTAAACATAATCAATATGCAATTAAAAGTAAGAAAACTCAATATGACATTTATAAACTAAAAACTCAACTCAAGAATTAGGACTAAACTCAACTTCAAACACAATATGTGGGGTGCGCGGATGAGCTCAATCCAATGCTATAAGTACCTTACATATTAGACTATGTTAAGAGTATGTTGAGTTGATTTAGCACAAAACAGAGTATCATAGTCCAGGTTTAGTGGGATGAGTATGACAAATGCATATGTTGGCATGGGGCTTAGTTAATTACTTTTTTTACAAGCATAATTAGAGATGTAAAAAACTAAAGTGAAGTTAGTTGTGAGGTTAGGTTGTATAAAATATTCAAATGATGTAGGTGACACACAATGAATCTTACAAATAGACTCGTGGATCATGGTGATTGATCATGTGGTGTCTCAACACAAACTAGGGCCTAGATATGACACAGTGCATGGAGACCCTAAAATAACTCCAAGAAAACGCAGAAGCAATTAAACAACAATAAAAGAGTAGAAATAAAGGCATAGGGATTAAGGGAAAACCTTCATTTCATAAAATATCAAGAGAGTCAAGCTTATAGCATCATTACATACTTGTCCAACAACACCTCTAATAATAAAACTTAGCGGGGGCCAAGACAACCAACCGGGCTCATCATCATAGTAATGACAATAGGTAATCCAACTATACAAGATATAATCTAAACATAAGCATGGGAGAAGATAGATATTCTCCCAGAACATGATGACTCATCGAAAGCTAACTTGAAAAATCCATCTAGCCACGAGGAGGAGAATCAGTAGGGGCTCCAGTTCCTACTTGGTGATATCATGTAGGCATAGAGTATGCGCTAGTACGTTTGAATGTACTAAGTATGTAGGATGCAATGCAACAACAGATAGGCACATAATCGAAATGAATAATTAGACAATAAATGAGCATATAGCAATATGGCATGCATGCATGATATTTGAAGTGACACATGCTTGAAAATAATTATACTTGCATAACTTATTTAACACAATAAGGTGACATGATTAGATCATCCAAATCCCTTGTAGTAGAGGGTGAAGGATATAGCAAAGGTCATAACCCTTTCTAGTAGGTAATGGGTAGTACATGAGGGTAAAGAGATAGCATAGTTCATAACCCCTACATGTAAACATGAGATAATGAATAGCACATGAAGGTAGAAGGTAGCATAGTTCATAACCCCTACATGTGAGCATGAGATAATATATAATATTGAATCGCATATGAGAGTAAAGCGTACCACATAGATCATATCCCCTTCATATGAGTACCTTGCATAACCTCAAATCATACACGAGGGTAAGGAGTACAACATAACCCCTTCATGTAGATATAAGTGAGTAGTATTGATCTGTACATGAGGGTAAGATATACAATATAGTTCATAACCTTTATATGTAGAAATTGACCTTGTATTAGAGGGTAAGGGATATAACATAGTTCATAACCCCTTCTAGTAGGCTTCCCAATTTACAAGAGCATAAACCTAAGCATAAGGACTCAATAACTTATCAACAATTCCAAGGAACATAACAACATGAGAGCCCAACAATTCACTTGCAATACCATAGGTGCATTACATTATTTAAACACACATATATACATTCCTTTTGTCACAATAAGCCACTTGAATAATAAACCAAGCAACAGACCATCAATAACTCAAGAACCCTAAACCAGACATTTTATCAAATACTTGGTGGGTATGAAAAGTTAGTGTAAAACCATGCAATTAAAGAGTGAAATCATGCAAGAAATCTTAAAGTAAATCATCCAACCAATACTTGGTAATACCTTTATACAATATACATCAAAATCCTTCATCAAATCTCAAAATAAATCTTAGATTCATAGCTCAAAACATGCTAAAAGAATCACAATTTCATAAAACCCCAACATAGTGTGCAGTGAAATTCATAATAAGTAAGACCCATGAGCAAATCAACTTTAAATCATGCAATTTTAGGTAAAAGAGAGCTTGGGCGTCATGGATGAAGGAACCCATGAAAGAAACCCACATACCTTGACTTTGGAGAATTCCTTGAAGAAGATTTGAATGGAGACTTGAAGCTTGGATGAATTCCTTAAGATCCAAAAGAGATTTGGACTCTTGAATTTTGAGAGAAATATTAGTATAAGGGTTTGAGAAGGTTTTGGGGAAAGTCTTGTATGGTATGAAGGTGAGTTATGGCTAAGTATAGGTATTTTCACGTATAAGAAGACTTAGGCCCAAGACACAAAAGCGTTGGACCGAACTAATAAAACTGGGCACAAAATACACACTGATGCGGCCAAGGCGTGCCTGCTCACTATTTCTTGCTCACTTTGAAAGTTCAACATTCGCTACGGTTGCTCAAAAATTGGGGTTAAACCCATTTCACACTCAATGTTGCTCCCTAAACAAGAATATGAAGTCAGATTTTCGAAATAACGCACGGATCATGAGATATATGGAAATTGCGATTCTGGGCACTTCCGAGGCACATTTTCGGGCACTTTTTGTGGTCGTTTCAATATCTTCCCCTTGGGAAAATTTGTCCCTGGATATAAAAGAAATGTACATATGAATAATAATCATGAAAAAATCAACCCCAACAAGAATGCAACAACACATTTAAAACACCATTTTCAAAACCTTAGCATAAGTGTCAAAATCATCATGAACTTGCCAACATAAACATCAATGCATGCAAATGACATAGGGGCTGAAGCATTAGATTTGGAATCATAAAAAGGACCTGAAGTGTTATTATAGGCTTGAATAGAATGAAGTAGGTACAAATATTGCTTCTCCATGCCCGCTCTGGCTCCCCGAGAGATAGTTTCGACATGACGTTTCTTCCAAAGGACCTTGACGAACACCACCCCCTTTAATCAACTTTTCCACCCTTCCATCCAATGCCTCCACTGGGACCTCTCCTAAGTCAACTTATCCTCCACAACACCCATAACCTCAAAGAGTTCTATATTGCTAGAGTCACCAACACATCCCCTCAACCTAGAGGCATGAAGAACCGGACGAACCATATCCATATCTGTAGGTAATTCCAATCCTTAGACAACCTTACCAATTTATCCTCCAAACCCTATATGGACCTACAAACTTTAACCCATTTGTCAACCTTAAACACACATAGCCCACTTGGTACCATAAACCACCATTTCCCCCTTAGGAGACAACCTCGAGTCTACCATCTTTTACCCAAAACTTCCAACTCTAATAAGGCGAAATCAAGGCTTTGCTCAAACTAGACCTCTTCAACCAAAAAAGATATGGAGCCATCAAGAACACTATACCACCATGCACAACTTCCTCCAACCTAACCCCTCACTCTAGCCAACAGATGAACCTCTCTAACCACCTCTTTGTCACCATCATCCACATATGCTAGGCTACCCCTAGACACCCTACTTAGAGCATCAACCATGACATTAGCCTTATCGAGATGGTAATGCGCACTCATATCATAATCCTTAAGGAGTTCTAACCATCATCTCGTTACCCACAATTCGCACTTACCATATTTAGCACACAACCTCTCATCCCCCAAGATTTGCAACACTACTCCCAAATATTACCACTTCCCATGATTCACAACCAACCTCACATACATCAAAATTCACAACATCACCCTCCAACGATTCACAAGCTCTTCCTCACTTCCGGACACAAACCAACATAACAACACCAAGGACCATCACAAATATGACAAGGCAAGGGGTTAAAGACCCTATTCATGAGAGCTATAGACGTAGCTGATGCACTAGCCAACTAAAAGATAATACCCTAAATTCAACATATGACAAAGGACATTCAAGCCTTATCTACCACCAAAACCAACTCAATAAACAAGATAACTTAATTTCAACACCTCTAATTTTCACAAGATGATACATACAACCTTTAGAGATCAATTATATCTTAAGACAAGAAATGGACTTACCCCTTCACCACCACTCAAAGATGGGCTTAATAGAGAATTGGAATTTGACCCTATGGGTTCTACAACCAATGAAGACATAATATGCATGCAACTAATCCACTCCAAGTATGATCTCAAAACTTAGCACATCCAATCCAACAAAATCACAAGGCAAGACCAAGACGCAACATGACCATGGAACAATACTTACGAACCTTCTAGCAACAATAGACTCAATAAAGGGGTAGACACAAAATATTCACATAGCAACTCGGGACACACACAAGAAGCCCACTAACAACCAAAAAGAACAAAGAAAGAAATAGTGACACAGCGGACCCATCAATGCATACATGATTTAAACACACACATATGCATTCCTTTTGTCACCTTAAGCCACTTGACTCATTAGGCATGCAATAAACTATCAATACTCAAGAACCCTAAACCGGACATTTTATCAAACACTTGATAGGTGTGAAAAGCTAGTGCAAAATCATGCAATTAAAGAGTGAAATCATGCAAGAAATCTTGAAGTAAATCATCTCACAAATACTAGGTAATACCATCACACAACATACATCAAAATCCTTCATCAAATCTCACAATAGATCTTAGATTCATAGCTCAAAACATGCTAAAACAATCACAATTTCATGAAACCCCAACATAGAGTGCAGTGAAATTCATAATAAGTAAGACCCATGAGTAATCAACTCTAATTCATGCAATTTTAGGTAAAAGAAAGCTTGGGCATCATGGGTGAAAGGAACCCATGAAAGAAACCCACATACCGTGACTTTGGAGAATTCTTTGAAGAAGATTTGAATGGAGGCTTGAAGTTTGGATGTATTCCTTATGATCCAAAAGAGATGGACACTTGAATTTTGAGAAAAATATTAGTCTAAGGGTTTGAGAGGGTTTTGGGGGGAAGTCTTGTATGATATGAAGATGAAATATGGCTAAGTATATGTACTTTCACATATGGGAAGACTTAGGCCCAAGACCCAAAAGCCTTGGAACGAACTAATAAAACTAGGCACAAAATACACACTGGTGGGCCCTGGCCGCGTCACCCCAGGGGGTGCGCCTGCTCACTGTTTCTTATTCACTTTGAAATTTCAAAATTTGCTACGGTTGCTCTAAAATCGGGGTTAGACCCATTCCCCACTCAATTTTTCCCCCTGAACAAGAATATGAAGTCAAATTTTCAAAATAATGCACGGATTTTGAGATATACAGAAATTACGACTCCGAACACTTTCAAGACACATTTTCGGGCACTTTTTGGGGTCGTTTCATGTGGAAGTTAGTTTGAAAGAATGTTGGATGTGAGAAAAGGTTTCCATATTTGGAATTCTACATACAAGGTGTAGTATATATTAATTCTGTGAGACCTTTTGAAAAGAATAATGCAAATTTGACTAAAATGCATAATATTGCACCATATTAAAAGTATCACTGGTTGATTTATCCAAACGAAAACAAATGAAACCTAAATCCAAAACCATTAAGAAGCCATGTAATTTGTCACATGAACCATTGCAATATTAATAATATTGGCAGGTGTGAAAGAATCGTTAGCCAAATAAAACTAACCTTAAGTGTTAAATGAGTTTCAAAAAGTGTAATTAATATTTAATAAATGTAATCTCATCCTCAGTACTTTAAATCATATTCAATAATCCCTTTACGTTTTTATATTAATAGGAAATATCTAATGAACCCAACAATTATACAATTTGATTATTAAAAAATAAAAGTTGACAAAAAATTCAAATTTTCTAAGAAATATTTTTTTTATTATGATTCACTAGTATAATAACTCAAGCATTTGCTATATTTGTGATTTTAATTGACCTAAACAATGAGTTAATAAACATGACTTAATTTATAGGTTGTTTTATAACTCAAGTATTATGGATCAAACTAGAGTTATAACTTAGGATCACTTCACCTTCTTAATGGGATAAATGTTACTTGGCTAATATTTTCAACTAAAATGAGAAAAGAAATACATTGAAAAATTTAAGAGGGAAAAAAGGAAATTGATTAATGTAATATTTTAAATGTGCCAATATGGAAAGCAATACCTACAAATTTGGCATGTCAGCATTAGGTGTCCATGAGATGCATATATATGGTGTCTACCTGGTCACTAAATAAGTTTAACTGTCTAATTCATAAATTGTATCAAGTTTGAAGGACTATGAAGATATTTAAATAAATTAAAATAAGTTATATGGTCTACTCTAAATATACTCATAACCAAGTAAAGGATACTATGGAAAGAGGCTTTCTAGGGTAAGTGAATTCTACTTTACAGCTTTAATAAACAAATCTATCAAAATAGTTAATTATTCCACCAAAAAATTCAACTTTTTATATAATGAATTAGTTTCAACTTTTTATATAATGAATTAGTTTCTTACATCTCCTTCTTGTTATGTTCGAAGAAGGAAGTTCTTAGACAATTGAAATGACAAATTAATCAAATGGAAGTCCCTTTTTCTAGCCTGCTAAAAGAAGTTTCAGTGTTGTTGGTAGATCATGAGGCAACATCCATGTAACACCCCTTAATTTCCTTCTATCTGATTTGGATGAGTATGTGAAGATGATATTGAGATGATGCTGAGAAATTCTGAGAAAAACTACAGAATCAGACTTACAAGAGGCATTATGAGTCGTAGAGAGGATTATGAGTCGTAAAGAGGGGTATCGTAGGGAATTTTAATGACTCAAGGTTTCAGGACACTTCAATTACTAGATGAGTATACGACTCATAAACCCCATTACGATTCGTAGAGGAGGGTTTAATGGCTAGTTCTAGTGTTCCATGTTGCAAGGTCCCTCAAGCCATGAGAGGTTAGTACGACTCGTATTGCAGACTACGACTCTTAACAAAGGGTTTTGTAAAGACTTCCAGTGATTCAGGATTTTAAGACTTCCATCCTACGAGGAACAATTACGACTCGTAGTGAGGACTAAGAGTTGTAGTCGGGGTTTCGTGGACCCTTTCAACTGAGTTAATGAGGGGCAGTTTTGTCCATTCCAGTCCCTTTTGTTAAATTCCTATACGATTTTTGTCTTATATAAAGCCTTAAAAGCAAACCCTACGCTATTATTTCACCCTTTTTCCACCTTGAGGGTTCTTAAGAGCAAAGAGGAGAAGATGAGAAAGCTAGGTTTTTACAACCCAAGAGCAAAGATTGGTTGGTAATTAATTATTCTTCAATTTCTAGGTATGTCAGGCTTACCAAAGTGTGGATTCCTTTCTTCACACACCCTTTCCATTATCGTGAGTCAAGATTTGAGAAGAGTTGAGATTTTTGAGAAATTTCTCCTATTTTAATACTTTATCCTTGTATTCATCATGAGGCCCTATTTTATTACATGAGAAAATTTCTACATTGCATGAGTATTGGTGTGAGCTATATTGCATGACTAGAGGCATGAGATTCATACATGCATTTGGTACTTGGCTATATGAATCTTGCATTGCCTGATTTGTGAAATTCTATGCATAACAATGAGATTGAGGTTGAGGTTGAGGTTGGGTACATGACTTGAGTAATTTGAGTATGATTGAGCATGAGATGTATGTTACATTGATGTCACTTACATTACTACACATGATATCTTACATGCATTACATGATGAGTAAATTGATAAGCCCAAATGACCTTATTGAGTTGAATCGAGTTTGTTTTCTTGCATTGATTGATTGAGTTGTTAAATAATTAAGGCAAGTTGATTGATGAGATGATTGATGAGTTGAAATTGATGAGATGATGATGAGTTGATTGATGAATTGAGCATATTTTAGTCTTGGAAGGAATATCGAGCACCGAGCGGGGAACGATTATACTTCTACTTTAATCCACAAAACTACGTTGTCAGCATAGGATAGTCGTTACAGCTAGTCTAGCGACTCTTGTCCCGCAAGTGGACACTTATTCTTGATCCAAGAGAGAGTTAATCGTCCTTTTTCCGTGGCAAGTTAAGGGTGGGCATGGCAACGATGCTGATTCGTTGTACATTAACTAATTAATAGTGGTGGAATGAGCATGTCGGTTAAGAGAAACTCCCAAGCAAAACCATGATTGAGCATGATGTTTTCAAATCGAGTTTATAACTACTGAATCTATCTTACTGAGCTTACTTTTCAAAGAATGACTTAGTCTAAAACTTGCATAAATTGTTTTTAGCATGAGTTGTTGAGTCGAGGTAAATTATTTGAGCTTTACATTTCTTGTGCCATTTTACATACCAATGTATTCCATGTATAGATTCCCATCTAGGCCTACATCATTTTATGATGCAGATACAGGAGATAGAGGATCTTAGACACGCTTCCTTGAGGCCCAGGTTCTGTACACTTTGGAATTGGTGAGCCCTCCTTGCATTCCGAAGGAGCCCTTTTACTTTTAATTATCGTTGAGCACTTTGCTTTCTTTGATTTGATTTATCAATGGCCTGTCATGGCAGCATTCTAGGCTGGTTGAGTAGAGGCTTCATAGACATTTGAGTAGAGGATTTGATGAGTCTTTTATATCTAAACTTATTTTCATCTATAAACTATGATGCAATAGAGTTATATTTTATTATATGATACTTGTTTAGTTGAGTTATTCTTCCGCTATCTAGTTGATGTGACGATGAGACCAAGCAGTTCTCTTGGAGGATCAGGAATGGTTCTTCATGTGCGGACCACGTCAAGGGTAACCGCCCCGGGTGTGACAATCCATTACTGATCAAATGCTTTATTTTTTAGAATTACATAAATATAAAGGTGATATTCCTAGAACTTATAATCTTTTTTATTTAATATAACTAAATTTTATGTGATTTTTTTATTATATAGAGATATAATTGAGGTGATGTTTGTTTTCTCATTTGTGATTTTAACATCATCTATTTTTCAATTTTATTTATCTGGTAAATTATATTTTTCTTTTTTCTTCTTATAATAACACTATTTCTATGCTTGTTATGTTGTTTTACAATTTATTAAATAACCTTTATATGGTTATTAAAAAATCAAACTAGATTCTTTATTTGATTAATCTAGTTTGAGTTTTGTTATAAGCAAGCACAAGATTATCTTCCTCCATAAAGATGAATCTAATTTTTCAACAGTGATCAACTATTTTGTGTTAATTATTGGATCTTTTCAGTGTATCAAATTATTTTGTAAGGTACAAAGTTTTATACTAATTTTAAATATTTAATCAACAGATATGTGTTTTACACTAAGTCATTTTGTAGGAAAAAGAAAAAACTTATTCTTTATCAATTTTCGAAAGTGTAGATCATTGATTTTTACAAATCTTTCTATCATCTTAGAAAAATAAATTCACTTGGATAGTGAATGAACATGATAGAATAATGGAAGGGAAGAGAAAGAGAAGGATATGATAAGAGTTGATCTGTCTATCATTATTATTTTGAGATAATATTATATCTCTTATTGAATGTTAGAAAAAAATGAGGTTTAGTTTTCATGAGAAAAATATTTTCCTTTCTATGTTTTTTTGTCTTTTGTTGGATGCAGACAAAAAAAAAAACTAATAACTCTTTTTTTTTATAATTTGCTAAATCATATAACCTCTCAATACATATTTATCAAATAAAACTACATCAAAAAACTTTATAAAAATTATCTAAATTTTTTTAATCTATTTAATATATATTCAGTGTTTATTTATTTTCGACAATTCATAGATTAAACTGGCATAGTCTTCAGAAATATATTCCTACATGACCTTCTCTATTCTATAAAAATCAAGTTATATACCCTAAAATATACTATATTTTTATGTTAACCATCTATTTAAGATTGCACGCATCGTTCATAATATAAGTTGATTAATATGTGTTACTTCATAAACTAAGTGCAAAAATATAAAATGTATATTCATAATGGAATTTGAATGAGTAACAAAATTTTTTGTAAAATATTATTTTCGTGTTCTTCACTAATTTAAAAGTGCATGATATATACGGTAACAATAGTTATGTCTTCTGCAGCAATGTCAATGCATACCAAAGAAAAGATAAGATTTGATGTAATGATAATCAATACCAACACACCGGATTCTCATTGTTTTGAACTCTTGGCACAACTTGTGACCTTGAATACATTCTCACTATCTAAGTATTTATAATGCTATCTTTCACTTACTATTTTAGGAGATAAATTCAGTTATTTTAATTAATACACAATAAAAAATAGTTAGCTACAAAATTTATTGCAATCTATTGTTATATAGTATGTAGCTAAACAAAATTTGTATAATTCGCAGTTGAAGAAAATTAGAGAATATTTTATTATTGACTTAAAATTTTCCATTTCTAATTTTTAATTTATTCAATATATGATGGGTGGTATTAGTAACATTACTGTTATAATGAACAAATTCAGATATAATATACTCGAAATTAACTAGTTACATAATGTTTAGATGGATATAATATAGATATCTTTTACAATTTGTTATAATAGTTGGAAAAGTTATTTTTTTCAACACTCTTAAAAGAAACAAAAAAAAAAAAAAGCTAAATATTTTGTCCATATGCGGCTAAAATGATTTTCTGACAATCCATGGTCAAATAGAATTAGTGATTGATTGTTTTTGTTAAGCAGCCGAAGTTATTTTTGTTATAGTTATATGATATACAATTGCTTTATAATAATATTATTTTAAGTATAGACAAAATTTACTGAATATGTGTGAAATTAACTATTTGCAGAAGTATGATAAAATTCAATTTTAATTGCTGATTTTTTGATATAATTGTGCAGTTATATGTGATGAATACAATGAACTCTTAGCAATGAATGCTTTGGAAAATGGAGCTTACTTTTGCGTGAAAAGGCCACTTGGTGAAAAGATCGTGGAACAAGTATGGCAATTTGTATGGACCGAAAGAATACAAAGAGAGAAATCAATGAAAAGTCTAGAAGCTAATAGATATCATATGAATGTTGATGGTAATGATAATAATAATATTGTTGAAGATGAAGAACAAGGAGGAAAGAAGTATATACCTATTAATGTTTAGGAACAGAGTCGCAAGGTTGAAAAAGATATTGTATCAAATGAAAATTACAAGTTGAAAAGGAAGAAAGGTAGAAATGGTGGAAAAGAGATTAATGAAGGAGAAGAACAAAGCAGTGTTATTAATAAGACTGTTACGCATAAGAACTACATTTATATGGACTGATGATCTTCATGCCAAATTCACAGAAGCTTTAGAACAACTTGGTGAAGGAAGTAAGTTTATCTCACTAGTAGTTTACTATCTATAATTTGTCTTTATACATAGAGCAATACAGTCTATGAGAATTCATACTAATAGCTAACATCAACTTGTTTAAAATTAGAAGGTAGTGTTTACTATATTTACACGTATCTCAGCTTGATGTAGGAATATTGAAGTAGTGATTTAATTACAGTTACATTCGAATGGATCATGAGGATGTTTTCCGAAAAATATTCTTGAAGTGATGAATGTACCAGGTCTTTCTATTAAGCAAATATCAAATCATTTATAGGTCCATTATCCTTTTAAAATTTAAAAGTTAATCCTGTATCATAATATTTATGTTTGTTTGGTTGGTGGGGGGAGCGGAAAGAATGATTTTGCGAAAAATTATTTTTTACAAAGTTAATTTCTATTACTTGGATGCTAAAAATTGCTTAAAATGATTTTTCATCAAACACTTTTGAGTGGAACGCCGCCAAAAGTGCTCGAAAATGTGCCCCGGGAATGCCCATAATCATATTTTCCATATATCTCAAAGTTAGTGTGTGATATCGAAAATCGGACTTCATAAATTCGTGACCAGGGGCAAAATTGAGTGGGAAATGGGTATAATCCCGATTTTAGAGCAATCATAGAAAAATTTTGTTTTCCAAAAATTTAGGAAACCAGTAAGGTATGTCCCCTTGGTGCGACGCAACTAAGGCAGGACCAGTGTTATTTTTGTCTTCCAGTTCTATTTTGGTCCAAGACTTTGAGGCCTTGGGCCTAAGCCTTCCTATGCGTAAAAACACCTATATTTAGTCATTTTTCAACCCATATCATTCAAAATATTCCCTAAAATCGACTCTAACACTTAGCTAAATATTTCACGCAAATTCAAGTGTCCCAAACTCATTCCAGATTCAAGAAATTCATTCAAGCATTAAGTTCTCATTGAAATCTTCATCAAGGAAATCTCCAAATTTGAGGTATGTGGGTTTCAGCCATTGGGTCCTTTCACCCATAGTGTCCAACCTTCCTTTTTAAGTAAATTGCATGTTTTCAAGTTGATTTATCTATGGGTATTTCTTATTATGAATTTATTATGAACTATGTTGGGGTTTCGTAAAATGTGACTATTTAAGTATGTTTTGAGCTATGAATATATGATTTTAAGAGATTTGATGGAGGGTTTCAATGTATATTGCATCAGGGTGTTACGAAGTGTCAGTGGGTTGATTTACATTATGATTTCTCACATGATTTCACTCTTTAATTGCATGATTTTTAACTAGCATTGCACACCCGCCGCCAAGTGTCTCATAAAATGTCTGGTTAAGGGTTCTTCAGTTATTGATTATCTATTGCGTGCCCTATGAGTCAATTGACTTTATGATGATTAAGGGAATGTATATATGGGTATTAAATTCATGTAAAGTACTTGTGTTATTGCAAATGAATTGTTGGGCTCCCATGTTTGTTGTGTTCTTGGAATAATGAGAAGTCCTTTCTTGATACTTGAATGTGATGGTTTGATGAGCTATTTTCATGATTCCTACTGAAAAGATTATATCATAAGGTATGGATATTCTATAAGGTCTACCGAAAAGGCTATGCCATAAGGTAGAATGACTCATGGCTCCTACCGAAAAGATTATATCGTAAGGTGAGCACACCTTATAACACCTACCTAAAAGGTCATACCATAAGGTACAATTCATGGTTTCTACCAAAAATATTATATCGTAAGGTAGAATAATTCGCGGCTCCTACCTAAAAGATTATATCGTAAAGTAGGGGACGCCTTATACTACCTACCAAAAATACTATATCGTAAGGTAGGGGTATTAGCAACACTCTCCGAAAAGGTTGTAACATAAGGTAAGTGGGTGGTTATGTGGTCCATCTCAAGAATGTTTGTGTAAAAGGTTCGAGCATAGTTATATTCTGCATTGAGTGTACATTAATTGAATATGACTAAGCATGTTTTACTACAAGCATTGCTCATGCATGCCATACTAACATTACACTATCTGTTGATTATGCTTATGCAGTTTGATTATGTTACCTATCACTTGTTGCATTGCATCCTATATACTTAGTACATTCAAACATACTAACACATACTCTATGCCTACGTGATATTACCATGTAGGAACTGGAGTTCCTCATGATCATCCTCCACGTGGTTGTTTTGGACATCTTGAAGCTAAGCTTTGGTGAGTCCTCAAGTTCGGGGACACTAGCTATGTTACTCTTGCTTATGTTATATCTTTATGTTGAACTCTTGATTCTATGAGGGTGAGCCTAGAAAGTGTCTTGGCCCCTACCCATTCTATGTTTAGAGGTGTTGTTAGACAAGTGATGTAATTATGCTTAGCTTTGACTATTCTATAATTTAGACTATTAAAGACTTCCCTTAGCCCCTTTATCCTAATTTATACTCTCTTGGTGTTGTTTACTTCGCTTCTGCGACCAAAGATGTGTGATAGCTATGCTAAGAGGCTTGTTTGGGTCTCTTCGGGTTCCTATTCGCCATGTAACGTATAGTCCCTAGGCTTGGGTCGTGACAAACTTGGTATCAAAGTGCTAAGTTGTTAATGGTCCTCGAAATCCAACACACCACGTCGATTAGAGTCTTATTCATGGTTGTGAAGCGCGCCACAACTATGAATGGGAGGCTGTGAGGCATTTTAGGAAATGTGTCACTTCTTCATGGTCTGTATCGTGCCTTAGTTGTAAGGTAAGTTTTTCCCCCTAGCAAATGTTCTTTGCTCTTCTAGATCATGCCACTTCAAAGAGGGAGACCAAGGAGGGCCCGTGCACCAGCGAGACAACATGCCTACCTCGCTCCTCAAGATGGAGGGGCTACCGAAGTTGAGTTTCGGAATGCCATTACTATGTTGGCACGTGCAATGATCAACCAAATTCACCAAGGAGTCCAAGCCCCTCATGCTCCTACACCAGCCTCAAGGGTAAGGGATTTTACTAGAATTAACCCACCGGAGTTCCATGGGTCTAAAGTGGATGAGAATCCTCAAGAATTTATTGATGAAGTGTATAAAGTATTGTTTATTATGGGAGTTAGATCGGATGAGAAAGCAAAGTTGGCGGCCTACCAACTCAAGGGGGTGGCTCAAGTTTGGTTCACCGAATGGAAAGTGGAGAAGGGGAATAACAATGTCATCCTTTGGGAAGAGTTCAAGGCAGCATTTCTTAATCTGTTCTTCCATCTTGAGCTAAGGGAGGCCAAAATGATGGAAGTTATAAATCTAAAGCAAAGATCTATGAGTATGAGGGAGTATGCCCTCAAGTTCAACCAACTCTCCAAATAAGCTCCACAATTGGTTGCTGAGCCAAGGGCTAGGATGAACAAATTTGTGACGGGTGTGTCCGACTTGGTGAATGAGGAGTGTCGCGCTGCTATGTCGATAGCTGATATGGATTCTTTCTGCCTCATGTCTTATTTCGAACAATTAGAGGGGAAAAGGCTTAAAAGGAGAAGGAGTATAAGGTCAAAAGGGCTCAGTTTGAGGGTGACCAGTTGCAATAAGGTATTGAGTTTCAAAGCCAAGGATCCTCTAGTGCTCCAAATAAGAGGGTCGCTAAGAATGGAGCGTCTAACCCAAGGCTCCAAGGAGGTGATGATGGGGTGCCTCATCTTATATCCCCAAAATGTGGGAGGAATCATGATGGCACATATTGGAGGAATATGGGTGCATGCTTTGGGTGTGGTGAGATGGGCCACAAAAATCCAGATTATCCATATGCTCAAAAAAAGGGTAAAGGTGGTGATATTGATCAAGGGGGTGCCCCAAGAGATAATCGGTTCTATGCTCTTCAAAGGAAGCAAGGAGGAGATGAGATGTTCGATGATGTTACCAGTATGTTGAGGGTTTTCTTAATTTAGTTGTACATGCTTTGATAGTTCCGGTAGTCACTATTTCTTTCATGATTCTTTTGTGCTAATAAGTTTCATGTGAGAATCCCAAATCGTTATGTGAGTCTCTTGATATCTACCCCCACCCCCACCCCCTCCCTCCCCCCCACTAATGAGTCTATTGTGGATAGAAAGTCTATAGGAAGAATTGTCCCATGTCATTATTGCATAAAGTGTTGTTTTGTGATGTTGTTGAACTTGGCATTGTAGATTTGAGTTTGTCCTTAGGGAGGTTGGGTTACATGCATAGCATGCTTCCATTAGATGTAGAACCCGTAGAGTTAATTTCCAATTTCCGATGAGTCCACACTTGAGTGGGAAGGTTATAAAGTGGTAAGTACAGATAGATTGATTTCTTGTCTTAGGCCCAAATTGTTCTTTGAGGTTTGCAATTATCATCTTGTAAGGGTTGGGGTTGTTGAGTCAGTTTTAATAGTCACTGAGTTTCTTGGTGTCCTTTTCGATATTTTGAATTTGTGGTAATATCTTTTGCTTGATCTATGCCCTGGCTATGTTGTGGATCTCATGAATAGGGTCTTTAAACCCTACCTTGATATATGTGTGGTAGTTTGTGGATGGTATAATGATTCGTTTCTGGAATGAAGAAGAGTTTATGAGTCAATTGAGGGTGATGATGCAAGGCTTGAGGGATGACAGGTTGTTTGTTAGTTACGATAAGCGAGGATCTTAGGTAACAAAGGGTGGTTAAAGAAGTACACCGGTTGACTAGATTGGGAATGGGATTAGATGAAGATGAGAATGGAAGTGTGGTAGTTTTCATGGTTTCGAATCTTCGATGGTTGATGAGATCAAATCAAAGCAAGACTTTGGACCCACCTTGCTAGAGTTGAATGCTTTGGGGTGGAAGATGGTGAAGTGGGGGTTTTCTCCCAAGGGGTAGATGGTGTCCTTAGGTACTAAGGTAGGCTATGTGTGCTTGTGTTGGTGATTTGGTTCACTTGAAAGTTCCACCCATGAAGGGTGCGATCTGGTGTGGCAAGAAAAGGGATTTAACTTAAGGTTTGTGGGTCCTCATAGAGTGTTGAGGAGTATTCGCAAGGTAGTCTGTGAATTGGAGTTGTCCATGGGAATGGATAGGGTTCATCTAGTCATTCATGTATCTATGTTGAGGGGATGTGTGGGTGACCCAAATACTATAGAACTCTTTGAGGTTATGGGTGTTCAGGGGAATGAGTTGACCTATGAGGAGGTCCTAGTGGAGATGTTGCGTAGACATGTGAACAGGTTGAGGATCATAGGTGTAGCCTCTGTCAAGGTTCTTTGGGGGCATCAATAAGTTGAAAGTGTCATTTGGGGAGCCGGAGCTAGCATGAAGAAGTGATATCCATACCTTTTTCATTTTATTCAAGCTTAAGATAGCAAACTAAGTCCTTTCTATGATTTTAAGTCCTAAGTTGCAGCCCTCGTAACATGTTGCATGCATTCATGTGTATGTTGACGAGTTTATGGTGATTTTAACATTAATGTTGAGATTTTTTTTAAATGATGTTTACATGTATTTGTTGCATTCATCTCAGGCTGAAATCTTCATGATTACTTTTCTCATGTACGCTTCTTTGGCATTCGAGGATGAAGATTTCCAAGGGAGAGATATTGAAAGACATTTCATGTGCTTCGGGATGCCCCATAATCATAAATTTTATATATCTCAAAATTCATGCATGATTTCGGAAATTCGACTTCATATTCTTGATCGGGGGACAAAATTGAGTGGGAAATGGGTATAAGCCGGATTTTAGAAGACTCATAGTGAAAAATAGTTTTCGCTAATTTCGATTTCCAGCGAGCATCCGCAGCCCAGGCGCAATGCGGGTAGGACGCTAATTTGTGTTGGGTTCCGCTTCGCGCATGGTCTGCGTCGCAGACTGGACGCGGACCAATGAAATTATTCCCCCAATTTTCTTGTTTCGTCCAAGGGCATCTAGGTAATAACCCAATGCCCATTTAAATGTGAAATACCCCTTTTCCTTAGCCATTTTCAACCCTATGAACCTCAAAACCCTCTTAAATTTCTCACGAAAACATCACCCAATATTCCATTCAATCTCAAGAAATCTCAAGGAACAAATTTGGAATCCAAGATCACAACTCAATCCTCAAGTCTTCCTCCAATTTTCTTCAAGAAACTTCAATATTTAGGTATGTGGGTTTGATTGTGGGAAAGTTCCTTCCCACAAGTCCAACCATTTCTCCTTATCTACTATATGAATTTTATGAATCTCTATGGTTATTTATGAACTCCTGAATATGGTATTACTACTTTGCATTCTATTACGATTTATTTTCGCATTTTCATGAAGTAAAGTACTATGTGGTATTTATGGATTTATGGATTATTTTTGGGTTTTTATAAACTCTTGTTTATGATGTTATTAGTATGCATTGTACATATGTCCTTTATATGAGTTTTACAAGAAATGATGTTTTATGCCAAAATGTTGATAGGGTTTGATATTAAGATGGTTTTCATGTTCTCATGTCTATATTTTGAAATGATGTATATTATCATGATGGGTTGATTAAGAATGATTTAAGCTAATTCTTTTCCCTATATATCTTGAAATATAATACTTTCTTAAAATATGGGAGTTTTACTACAATATTGGTGGGTTGATTTGAATAATTTTGAAATGGATTGATCTTACTACTCCTGAAATGCATGATTTTAAGTACATGGACATATGTCCACCATGTGTTTGATAAAATTACATGACAAGGATTCTCAAGTTGTTGATGAACTATTACATGATTTACAAGTCAAGTGATTTCATGATGATTAAGGGCTTTCAAGCATGTATTAAATTCATGAAAAGTATCTACATTTTACAAGTGACAAGGTGAGCCCTATTTTAAGATTTTAACCTCTTGTGAGCTATTCATGTCAAGGCAAGGGGATCATGCATGATTATAGTTTACTATCAAGTTCAAGTTAAGCTCACCAGTAGAGGTGAAGCATGTGAATGAGCTACTCATGTCAAACTATCATGTCTCTTACAAGTTATTCATCTTATGATTAAAGTTATGATTATTTCAAGTATTCTGTGGGATTAGAGTTAGCACCTAGTGAGGCTTAAGGTGGGGGCTCAACTCAAGGGGTCCTTATATAAAGTCCTTAGTCTTTAAACTATGTGCCACCATAGGATTATATATTTTACCCTTCCTACACTAGTGGATCCATCTAGTTCATGTTATCTTGTTTGGTTTGCCTTGGCAAGTAGACCCACTTCATCGGAGGGTGTCATGGTAAGCGGGTGGTTGAGAAACACGTATTATTGGGAGGGGGCAGCAGGCAATGGATACCGTTCTCGCACCCGAGCCTGCAGTTGGTAGGTCAAATCCCTCTGTGGTCACCTGTACCCAGGGGGTGTCATGCCTTGGATTCCAAGTTGTAGCTGCTTGGTGTATGTCTTTTAAGGTCTCCTCCCACATATGTATGATATATATTATGCAAGTTAAATGTTTTACATGCATGTTTTATTACAAGCATTGATCATACATGTCATATTAAGACTATATCCATTGTCTATATGTATGCATTTTGAATGTTATGGCTTATGCCTTTGTTGCATTGCACCGCGCATACTTAGTACATTCCAAGTACTAACACATACTCTATGCCTACATGATATTACCACATAGGAACCGGAGCTTCTATTGATCATCCTCCTCCACGTGGTTAATTCAATTCATTTAAAGAAAACTTTTGGTGAGTCCTCAACTCCGAGGACAATATCTACTTTTCACTCATTCTATGTTAAGACTTGCTTATTATGTTTGGATGCTTATAAATTTGAGGGTTAGCCCGGGAAATGTCTTGGCCCCCGCTCCATTTCATGTAGAAGTGTCGTTGGATATTATATTATGGTCGTCTATGCTTTTGAGCTTGACTCTTCTTATGCCACTATTACTATGAAAAACTTCCCTTAGTCCCACTTCTCTTTATAATTATTTCATTTGTTGATGTTTATCTTGCTTCCACAACCAAGGATGTGTGAATGATATGCTAGGAGGCTTGTTTGGGATTCCTTCGGGTTCTCCATTCACCATGTCACGTCTGGGCCCTAGGCTTGGGTCGTGACAAAAATGATAGCGGTAGACTACAACAACATGATCTGTTATTTGAAATATTGAGTTCGGAAGCACCACTTATTGGGAGTATTAATAATAGGTCTTGCCTGGCATTTAATAGTGGTGGTCGTCATGATTACAGCTCTGATCATCATTCTCAAAATAATTATAGCTTGGATTTCAATGCGTCCCATGTAACAACATTGTCTGATATAGATGTTTGAAATACAACAATTAATGAATCGAGATCAGAAAATGCTAATTTGAAGCAATATACTAGTGAACGAAACATGTTTAATCCAAGCAACATCGTCACGACTTCTGATATGAATGATATTGAAGGAAGTGATCCAAAATAGTGGGAAACTTTTGATGCATATTTAAATTTCAATCATATGGATGATCTCTTCAAAAGTCCTTAATCTCTCAGTGCAACCCTACCTAATGGAAATCATTGTCAGTTTGTGCTTTTATATCACTTCCCTGGATATACTTTATTTATTTATTTATTTATTTGAAATATTATAGCTTTCATTTCAATGCAGCCTATGTAACAACTTTGTCTGACATAGATGTTGGAAACGCGACAATTAATGGACTGGGAAAAACAACTGCTAATTTCAAGCAATATACTAGTGAACAAAATATTTTTGATCTAAGCCGTATCATTATAGCATCAGATGCAAATGTTATTGAAGGAAATAATTCAAATGAGAGGGAAAATTTTGATGCAGATTTCAATTTCAATCATATAAATGATCTCTTCCAAAATCCTAAAGCTCCCAATGCTACCCTACCTAATGAAAATAATTGTGAGTTTGTCCTTAAATATATGTCACTTCCCTTACTACCATTTATTTATTTATTAAAAATATTATAGCTTGGGTTTTAATGTAGCCCATGTAACAACATCACATGATGTAGATGTTGGAAACACCACAATTGAATGACTGAGAGAACCAAATGCTAATTTCATGCAATATACTAGTGAACAAAATATGTTTGATCCAAGCAACATTGTTGCGGCATTAGATGCAAATGTTAGTGAAGGAACTGACTCAAATGAGTAGGCAAATTTTGATGCATATTTCAATTTCAATCATATGGATGATCTCTTTCAAAAACCAAGATCTCCAAGTTCCCTCCTACCTATTGAACATAGTAGTGAGTTTGTGCTTCTGTCTCACTTCCCTCAGTACTATTTATATATTAGAAACTCTTATTTGAACTTGAGACTATTTGTCTTCCTTTCAAGAGCTAGCCTGTAATCTCTATCTTGCTGCAATCTTGTCTAACCTAGCTTTCTGCTGATCTTTTCTCTTTTTTGCTTCTCCAGTTCTGCAAAACTGAAAAATGAAGCATAAATATGGGTGGATGACCGGAATATCCTTTGTTATGATCAAATTTTAATTTAATCAAAACTCCAGGACTTAGAGTAGAAAGACTATCAAAGATACTCGATTTTGTTTGGAGCTGAGTATTTTTGAGGTGAGATTGAGTTGTACTCTAGCTATCTCTATTTAAAGTCTTTGTTTAAACTTTAAATAAGAAACTGTGAAAAATATGAGAGGAAAAATATTATTGAGTTGTTGTCTACATTATTACATTGAGACCCTATTTATAGATATTATATTAGGCTCCTTCCAACTAGGATACTACAATACAATCCTTTTCCAAGTAGGATCTCATATATTATTCTTATTCTTATTCCTATTCTAACGTAGATAAGTAGTATAATTAATTATTTACTTCCAATGCCCCCCTCAAGCTGGACGTATTGAAAACATTCAATAATCCAAGCTTGCGAAGTAAAAAATCATGTTGTGTGCGACTCAATGCCTTGGTGAGTAAGTCAGCCTGTTGATCTTTGGTGTTGACATAGACAGTCTTCAATTCTAAAAACATCAGCTTGCAATCATCATGCACAGCCATCCCAGATGCTGCGTTCGTGCACTCAACATTTAATTCCACCAGCTTGGCTTCTGAAAACATCAAGCCCCATCTCTGTAGGATTAGTTGCTTGCAGCTCTACCTGGATTCCGTCAAGATCTCTTTTGAACCTGTCTTTGGAGCATGCATAAATCATCTTGCTTCTCACCCTTGCCGTGTCAGGTGACCAAGCAATGAAAAATATTCTACTTTTCTGGCAGTTTTCTTCTATCAGGAAATCAAAGTCATAGACAGCATATCGACACTCATCAGCAGGGAAGCATGCAGTTAAATCCTCATAGCTTTCAGTTGGTTCACCAAGCTTTTCTACAACCACTTGCTTTTGCTTTTCTTCA
>JAPFFP010046674.1:0-10838 GCA_026153255.1 Solanum medicagineum
TACTTTAAGCTTGATTAATATTGTTTATCTCCTTAAAAGCATGCCAAACATAGATATTACTTATAATATATATGAAATGCTATAGATATAGTTTGGTTCTCCCGAGCCTTACCGGTAACGGGTGCCAGTCCGCCCTAACAGTACTTTGGGGTGTGACATATGAGGTACAAACCCCTCATCTAGGTTATTGATTATCGCACCCATCACCCTTGTGTGTGAGGTACATACCCCTCATAGGTTGATTACACCCATAACCCAAGTATGTGAGGTACAAACCCCTCACCCAGGTTAGTGATGGTCGCAACATCACCCTAGTGTGTGAGGTACAAACCCCTCATCTAGGTTAGTGATGATCGCACCCATCACCCTAGTGTGCAAGGTACAAACCCCTCATCTTGGTTAGTGGCAATCTCACGTACCACCCTGGTGTTTGAGATATTAACCCCTCAACTAGGTCACCCGGATTGGGCATGGTATGACGCTACACTTTTATATAGAATATATCATATACACAAGCTCTTTTCATTATCATATATTCATTCACATCATATCTCATGCTTTTGACATTCAATTCATCTAGAATCAATATCCGGACATTTTATCAAACACTTAGAGGGTATGTAGTACTAGTGTAAAACCATGCAATTCAAGAGTGAAATCATGCAAGAAAATCCATTGTAAAACCATCAGTCAACACCTTGTAGCACCCTCAAGTAATATACATCAAAACTTCTCCTCAAATCTTACAATAGATCCAGGATTTGTAACTCAAAATATAGCAAAACAGTCACAATTTCATATAGCTTTATCGTAGTGTGCACGGAATTTCATAATATGCAAGACCCATTTGTAAATCAATTTTAAATCATGCATTTTGAGTGAAAGGAGACTTGATTATCATGGGTGAAAGGAACCCATTAAAGAAACCCACATATCTTAGCTTGGTGATGAGCTTGGTGGAGATTGGAGATGGAGATTTGAAGCTTGAGGAAAAAACCTTGAAGGAAATGTTTAGTTCCGGATGAGGGTTTGAGACTTGAATCATGAGAGAAATATAAGACTAAGGGTTTGAGTGAGTATTGGGAAATGTCTTGGGTGATATAAGGGTAAAATAATGTGAAGTATAGGTGTTTTCTTGTGTGGGAAGACTTAGGCCCATGACTTAAAAGTCTTGGACCGAAATTTAAAAACTGGCACCAAAAACAACAAGGGCACGTTGCGCCAAGATAGCGCATTACATTCTGGAAATCGCATTTTGCAATTTTCAGATTTTGATACGATTGTTGTAAAATCGGGGTCAGACCCCTTTCCCCTAATTTTGACCCCCTGAACATAAATATTAAGCCAAATTTCTGAAATAACGCATGGATTTTCAATATATAGAAATTAAAATACCAGGCATGTCCGAGGCACATTTTCGGGGACTTTTTAGTTTCTTTCAATATCTTCCCCTTGGGAACATTCGTCCCCGAATGTAAAAACGCGTACATGATAAGAGTGATGATGAACAAATCAGCCCCAACAAGAATGGAACATTATATTTAAAACACCATTTTCAAAATCTCAACATAAGGGTAAAGTCATCCTAAACTTGCCAACTTAAACATGAATGCATATGAATGACATGCGGGCTGAAACATAAGACTTGGAATCATAGAAAGGACTTGACATGTCATCGTAAGCTTGAATAGAATGAAAGAAATATAGGTATTGCTTCTCCATGCCCTCACCAAATCCCAGAGAAATACATACGAATAGACGACTCTTCCAAAGGGCCTTGACGAATACTACATCCTCATCATACAACTTCTCCGTCCATCCATCCAATAGCTCCACCAGGACCTCCTTCTAAGCCAACTTATCCTCCACCTCACCCACAACTTTAAAGAGTTCTATAGCACTAGCATCACCAACACATCCCCTGAATCTATAAGTATGAAAAATCGGATAAACCATACCCTTACCACAGGTAATTCCTAAACTTACGAAACCTTACCAATCTCCCTCTACACTCTATAAGGACTCACAATCGTCAACTCAATTGTCACCCTTAAATACACCTAACCCACTTGGTACCATAACCACCACCTCCCTCTCGGGAGACAACCTCCACTCTATCATCTTCTCACCCAAAACATCCAACTCTAATAATGCGGAATCAAGGCCTTGCCCAATCTACACCTTTTAACCCAAGAAGATTTGGAACCATCACGAATGCTACACCACCATGCTCAACTTCCCTCAATCTAACTTCCAATCTAACTAACTGATGGACCCCACTAGTCTACTCTTTGCCGCCATCAACAACACATGCTAGGCTACCTAGAGTACCGACCGTAACATTAGCCTTACCGGGGAAAAATAATGCAAACTCATTTATACTCCTTTAGGAATTCTAACCACCTTCTTGTTATCTACGATGCACACCTATCATATTTAGCAAATGACCTCTCATCCTCCAATACTTCCAACACTAACCTCAAATGATTCACAATCTCTAAACAAATCAATACCTCATCACTAGATATCACCAAAAACATATCAAGGTAGGGTTTTAAGACCCTATTCATGAAACCCATAAACATAACAAGTGCATAAGTCAATGACGCAACTCCACTTATACTCAAGATGCTTGCTCCTAGTTTGAAAAGACACTTAGGGGTACCACATACCCTCATAATCACTTGAGGCAAAACCCCAACCAAAGATCAATCTTAGAGAAGTGACTTACCCATTGTAGTTGACCAAATAGATCGACCATCCTCAACCATCATATTACAACCTTACAGGTTCTACTCTCATTGGAAGCATGCTATGTAAGTAGCCCAAACTACCCCAAGACCTCCAACACATCAAGCTAAGTTCATACACGATCACAAAATAAGACATCTATGCAATAACAACATGGGGCAACCCTTATAGACCCGTACTAGCCACAATAAACTCACGTAACCATCTGGGGCACGTGCGCGCACACACACATGAATCCTACTAGCATAAAGGAATAACACAAGAAATAACAACTCCGAGACCCATCAAATCACCCTGCTCAAAACGTCGATCACAACATTGGCCTTACTTAGTGTCAACTAAGTCATTGGAGAGGCAATAGAAGAGAACCTACTCACAAGCTTTGATAATAGCCCTCTAAACCCAAGAAGCTCCTAATACCCAAGAAGTCATGGTCTAGGCTAATCTCTAGTCACTTTCATCCTACTTAGGTCCACCTTAATACCATCACACGGCACCACACAACATAGGAAGAAACCTCTTCCCAGCAAAAATTCTGTCTCTCCTACTTAGCATCCAACCTTCTTCTTTAAACTTGTAGTACTACCCTAAAAAATGACTTACATGCACTACCTCATTAGGGAACAAACCATCTTATCATCACCAAAACCACCATAAACCTATAAGAGTATGGACTAAAGATCTTGCTCATGAGACTTATAGGCATAACCGATGTACTAGTCAAATGAAAAGACATTAGCCCAAATTCAAATTATCGGAAAGGGACATTCAAGGCCTCATCTATCACCAACAACAATTCTGATTACAAAACAACTTAGGTTTAACACCTCCAATTCTCACAAGATGATAAAACGCAAACCTTTAGAGACGAATTGCACCTTAAGACATGAAATGGACTTACCCCCCCCCCTCCCCTTTTGCTATCACTTGACCACCACATCATAACTCTTCCACTCAAGGACAGGTTCATTTGGGAATCGGTATCCAATTCTACGGGTCCTACCATCCATTAAGACACAACATGCAAGCAACCATTCCATCTCTATTATGATATGAAAATCCACCATGCAAACTCCAACAAGCCACAAAGCAAGACCTAATATAATACAAACCCAGATAAACACCTATGAACCTTCTAGCAACAACACACTCAACAAAAGGATATAAACCAAAGGTCCACACAACAACTTAGGCACACAAGAAGCCCCACTAGCAACCAAAAATAATGAAGAAGAAAGAGTGGTTCTCCACGCCATTAATGCAAGCATATCAAAGCCAAACGAAAATTTCAACATACCGGTGGCAACATCGGGCACCTCATCCGCTCCTTGAGCCTGTTAATCAACATCACCACCTTTACTCTTGTATCAACCGTATGGGAAATCCAGAATTTTGTGGCCTATTTCACAACACCCAAACCATACACTTATGTCCATCCAACACGAGCCACCATGGTCCATACTACACATAGGGAACTTGGGATTAGCCATTCCCCCATCGCCTCCTTTGCTCTTTTTGCGTTTATGAGGCCAATCCTTAACCTTATGACCAATCTCCCCACAACCATAACAAGCATTTGTACCACTCAAGCATGGGCCATCACGACCTCTACCATATTTAGGGCACCTAGCATAAGATACCGCACCACCACCACCTCTATACTTGGGGCATTGGAACTTACCCACATTACGGGCCGTCTTGGCCTCACTACCTCCCCTCTCACCACTAGATGTCTCAAGAGCACTCACTTGTTGGCCAAGGTAAGTTGTGAATTTTGCCGCCATTTTGACTACTTTCCATAGAACATTGCAAATCTTCACATTCATAATAGCACAGTCCTCAGTAGCTTGAGACATATCTTGAAATGTAACAATTAGAGGTTAGCAATAAGCCCTAGGGGATCTAACTCTATTGCACGTCATAGATCATGAAGAAGTGAAACATTTCCTAAAATGTCTCATAGTCTCCTATTCATAACTGTGGTGCACAACACAACCATGAATAAGACTCTAATCGACGCGGTGTGTTGGTCTCCGACGATCTATCAACCTAGTGCTCTGATACCCTCTTTGTTATGATCCAAGCCTAGGGCCTAGATGTGGCCAGTGAAAGGGAAATTCGAAGTAACCCCAAACAAGCCTCTAATTATATCATATACAAATCCTTGGGCGTGGAAGAAAGACAAACAATTTACTTAACAATAACAACAGAAATTGGGACTAAGAGTAAGAGAAAAGAGAGTAATACTTAAACCTCATAAATGAGTCAAAGCTCAAGCATAATACATAACATGTCCAACAAATAGCTCTACACCTAGATACTTAGCGAGGGCCAAGACAAAGCAACGGGCTCACACTCGTAGTCAAAATAGAACATAAAGAAGAGTATGTCATTACATAATAAGACAAACACAGACTAGGGTCCCCGAAGTAGAAGACTCACCAACCAACTTGAATAGTACCAAACTAGCCATGTGGAGGAGGAGGATGATCAACTTGGGCAATGGTTCCTATATTGTGATATCATGTATGCAAGAGTATGGATTAGTACGTTTGAATGTACTATGTAGGATGAAATGCAACAAAAAGATAGGCACCTTAATTAAAATGCATAACAATAGGAAATATGCATACTATAATAATATGGCATATATGATGAATGCATAAGTAACACTTGCTTAAGTAACTCATGCCCATATAGGATATCATATGTGTAGAAGAAATCAAGCTAGATTTTCAAAGTACAAACCCCTTGGTATGTTGATGATGATATCGCCCATCACCCTGGTGTGAAGTACAAACTCTTCATCTAAGTTAGTTATGATCGCACTATCACCCTAGTGTGTGAGACAAACCCCTCATCTAGGTTAGTGATGATGCTACCCATCACCCTAGTGTCTGAGGTACAAACCCCTCATCTAGGTTGTGATGATCGCACCCATCACGCCCTAGTGTATGAGGTACAAACCCCTTATCTAGGTTAGTGGCAATCTCACCTACCCCCCTGGTGTTTGAGATACTAACCCCTCAACTAGGTTACCCGGATCGAGCATGGTCTAATGCAATACTTTATATAGAATATATCATACACATAAGCTCTTTTCCTCATCATATAGTCATTCGTATCAAATCTCATGCTTTGGACCTTCAATTCATCAAGAAACCACATCTAGACATTTTATCAAACACTTAGAGGGTGTGTAGTGCTAGTGTAAAACCATGTAATTCAAGAGTGGAATCATGCAAGAAAATCCTTCGTAAAACCATCAATTAATACCTTGCAACACCCTCAAGAAATATACATTAAAACCCTCCTTAAATCTTAAAATAGATCCAAGATTTACATCTCAAAACATAGCAAAAAAATCAAAATTTCACATAGCTTTATCATAGAGTGCAGTGAATTTCATAATATGCTAGACCCATTTGTAAATCAACTTTAAATCATGCAAATGGAGTGAAAGGAGACTTGGGTATCAAGGGTGAAAGGAACCCATGAAAGAAACCCGCATACCTTAGCTTGGAGATGAGCTTGGTGAAGATTAGAGATGGAGACTTGAAGCTTGACGAAGAACCTTGAAGGAAATCCTTAGTTCCAGATGAGGGTTTGAGACTTAAATCTTCAGTGAAATATAAGACTAAAGGTTGAGTGAGTATTGGGAAATATCTTAGGTGACATGAGGGTAAAACAATGCTAAGTATCAGTATTTTCTCTTGTGGGGAGACTCAGGTCCAAGACTTAAAAGCCTTGGACTGAAATTTAAAAACTTGCACCAAAAACAACAGGGGCGCATTGCGTTAAGATCATGCTTTACATTCTAGAAATTGCATTTTGCAATTTTCATATTTTGATACGGTTGCTCTAAAATTAGGATTAGACTGTTCAACCCCTAATTTTGACTGCTTGAACATGAATATGAAGCCATATTTCTGAAATAATGCATGAATTTTTAGATATATGGAAATGAAAATTCCAGGCATTTCAAGGCACATTTTCGGACACTTGTTGGTTTGTTTCACATACGGCCCATTGGACCTTCCATAAAACCTAGTGGTATATACAAAATTTCAAGATTTCATTTCTTAGACACTTTTATACCCTCCAACTTGTGGGGCCTTACAACATCTCCTCCATGGGAACATTCATCCCAAATGTGCTAATGTAGGCTCTAAGGAACAGATACATGCATCATACGCAAAAGGCAAAGGGATCCATTCACGTTCTAGAGTGACAACTATTTTTATAAGCAAACTCTATGAGTGGAAGATTGAAATGCTCCAATAATATGCTTTGAAAATGTCCATAATCATAATTTCTAGATATCCTAAAATCGTGCGTGATATGGAAGATCTAACTTCATACTCTTGATCGGGGGGGGGGGGGAGAATTTAGTGGGAGATGGGTATAACCCAGATTTTAGAAGACCCATAGTAAGAAATAATTTTTGTAAAATTTTTGAAAACAGTAAGGGTGCACAATGGCTCCGACATGGACCCATCGCGGAGTAGTGTTAGCACTTTCTTAATTTTCTATTTTGTCCTAGGGGAATTGGGTTCATCGCCCCATTCACATTTACACGAGAAATACCCCATACTTAGCAAATTTTCAACTCCATGTCGCTCAAAAACTCTCTTTAAAAGCTCTCAACCATTTTATTAAAAATTACCATCAAAATTCAAGTGTCTCAACCTTAATTTCGGATCTGAGGAACTCCATTCAAGCTTCAAGTCTCCTTTAATTTTACATCAAGAAAACCCAAGTTTAAGATATCTAGGTTTCATCCATTAGGTCCTTTCACCGATGGAGCCCAATCTTTCTTTTTACGAAAATTGCATGATTTCAAACTATATTGTCAATGGGTATCTTTTATTATGAAATATGAGCATGATTTATGTTGGTGGTTTTACTAAGTGTTGTTGATTATGCATGGATCTCTATTTTAAGCTTATACTAGAGTTCTTGTCGATTGATACTATGCATGATTTAAACTATGTAAGCTATGAATCGTGACAAACTTTTGAGATTTATTTCATTCTATTCCGTTTGGGGTTTTACTATAATGTTGGTGGGTTGATTTCGAATCATTTTATTCACTCTATTTCACTCTTGAAATGCATAATTTTAAACTAATATCATGAACCCACTATGTGTTTGATAAAATGCCTTTTGAAGGATTCTTAAAGTTGTTGATGATCTATTTCATCATTTATGAGTCAAGTGACTTAATGATGATTTTGGGCTTTCAATATGTATTGAATTCATGAACATTTCTATGATGTTGTAATGTCAACTTAATCCCTTTTTCAAAGATTTAACCTCTTGTGGGCCTTTGATGTTAATGCAAAGGTAATGTTTGATGATAATCTATTCTTATGTTCTAAAGTTAGGCTCACCATTAGAGGTCAAAGATGTTTTAGAGCTACTCATGCCATGTTTCCATGTTTCTTACAAATGGTTAAAGTATGATTATTTCGATCATTCCATGGGATTAGGCTTAGCATAGATGGATTGGATGTGGCATGGTCCATTTTCATAGGTTCATATTAATGCACTTCTTAATGAAATCCTTTCCAAAATGGGATGGGTTCCCGTAAGGAGGGTTACTTCATACGAAATGGGACGGGCTCCCAAAAGGTGAAGTATGGTTTACCTTGGCAAGTAGACCACCTCTTTACCGATGAGGGGTAATCATTTGGAATCCAAGTCATAGCTCGCTTGGTTTTATTCTTTGTCAGTTGAGGTCTCTTCCCACATATGTATCATGTTCTATGCATATTGAATGATTTATAAACATGTTTTACTTGAAGCATTGATCATGCATACCATATTGAGCTTATGCTTATTTATTGCCTATTACTATGAATTTTGACTATATTGGCTTATGTCTTGTCGCATTGCATCCTACACACTTAGTACATTCAAATGTACTAACGCATACTTTATGCCTACATAATATCACCATGTAGGGACTAGAACTCCTCTTGATCATCTTCCACGTGGCTAGTTGATTATTCGAAGATAAGTTTGGTGAGTCCTAAAGTTCGGGGACACTATCTACTTCCTCTTGCAATTTCTAATACTTTTTTATGTTAAAATTTGACATTATGATGGTGAACTCGGAAATTGTCTAAGACCACGCTCTAATCCAATTTTAGAGGTTTATTTTTGATATTATGGTGTTATTGTGCTATGAGCTTGACTCTATTGCTTAGTTTATTGTCAAGGACTTCCCTTAGCCCCACTTCCCATTTTATATATCTCTTGTTATTATTTACTTTGCTTCCATGACCAAGGATGTGTGAATGATATGCTAAGAGGCTTGTTTGGGTTCCTTGGGGTTCCCATTCGCCATGTCACATCTAGGCCCTAGGCTTGGGTCATGACAAAGATGCTCATCAAACTACTTTTAACTCCAACACACAATTTCTAAGAATATCCTCAAGAGCTTGAATGGTTCTCGTGACTTGACCATCCATTTGTGGGTGAAATGTTGTGCTAAGCTTGAATTCAGTACCAAGGCCCTTCTGAAAGGGCCTCCAAAAGTGTGAAGTAAATTGAGCACCACAATCCAAGTTAATAGCCAATGGGACCCCATGCAATCTAACTAACTCATGAATGTACAACTTGACATAATCTTCGGCACAATAAGTTGTTTTAATTGGTAGGAAGTAGGCCAACTTCGTTATTTTGTTAACAATAATCCAAATGAAATCAAAGTGCTTTATAGTCTTTGGTAACCTAACCACAAAATCCACGTTGATTTATTCCCACTTCCATGTAGGAATCTCAATATCTTGGGCTAGGTCACCTGGCCTTTGATGTTCAGCTTTGACTTGTTGGCAATTATGGCAACCAGCTGCAAATTTGGCGATATCTCTCTTCATTCTATACCACCAATAAGCTTCCCTCAAATATCTATACATCTTGGTAGAACCAAGGTGAATGGAATAAGATGAACTTTGTTCCTCATTCAAGATCAAGTGTCTTAAGCCATCGACATCGAGCACACATAACCTTCCTTGGTACCTAAGGATATTATCTCCTCCTTGGGAGAGAACCTCCACCTTGCCATCGTTCACCAAAGCATTCAATTATAATAATACAATGCCAAGGCATTGTTTGTTTTAGACCTCTTCAATCAAGGAACACTTAGAACCATCCACAACCACCGCACCTCTATGTTTGGCCTCATCTAACTAACTCCCAACATATCCAACTACTGAACTTCTCTTGCAAATTCTTTATTGATCTCATCAACATGAGGAATACTCGCCATGGACACTTGACTTAGGGTATTGACCACAACATTCTCTTTACCATGATGATAGTGCACACTCATGTCATAATTTTTTAGGAGTTCCAACCACCTCCTTCGCTTTAAGATTAGATCCCTTTGGGCGAACACATATTAGAGGCCCTTATGATCAGTGAACACATCTACATGAACCCCATATAAACAGCGATGCCATATCTTCAAGGAAAATACCATGGCTACTAATTCAAGATATTGGGTAGGGTAGTTTCCCTCTTCCACCTTTAGTTTTCCAGAGGTATGGGCAATGACTTTGCTATTTAGCATCAATACACACCCCAAGCAAACCCTCAAAGCATCACAATACACCACAAACCCTTCTAACCCTTTCAGTAGAGCCAAAATAGGAGCAGACATAAGTTTATCTTTCAAAGTTTGGAAACTTCTTTCACATTCATTGATCCATAAAAATTTAGCCTTCTTTGGTGTCAACTTTGTGTGGAGAGGCAATTGAAGAGAAACCATTAAAAAATCTTTGGTAGTACCCTGCTTAATGCAAGAAGCTCCTAAAATTTGTGGGAGTTAAGGTTCTAGGCAAATTCCTTACAACCTCTATATTTTCAGATCCATTTTTATCCTTTCACCTGGCACTATATGCCCTAGAAAGGAAACTTCCTTCAATCAAAATTCATATTGGTCAAATATGGCAAACAATCTTTCTTTCCTCAACATTTGCAACACTACTCTCAAATGTTTCACATATTCTTCTTCACTCTAAAACTAAATCAAAATATCTTCAATGAAGGCCACTATAAATATGTCAAGGTAGGGTTTA
>JAPFFP010046675.1:0-10838 GCA_026153255.1 Solanum medicagineum
ATTCAAGCACTTTTGAAATTTAGCGTCACTTGCCCCTTTCATATCATGTTTCCTTTGGATTGTACCAATATTGTAAGTTGTGGGGTGTTACACATCCGTCTTCTAAGGATTCACCTTAATACCATCCCCCGACACCACATGACCTAAGAAAGAAACCTCCTTCAACAAAAATTCACATTTCTTTTATTTACCATACAATTTGTCTTCCTTCAACCTTAGCAACACTACCCTCAAATGACCCATATGCACCTCTTCATTGTGTGAATAGATCAAAATGTTATCAATGAATACCACAACAAACGAATCAAGGTAGGTTTTAAAGACCCTATTTATTAGGTCGATGAAGATGGCCGGTGCATTGGTCAACCCAAATGACATCATAACAAACTCATAATGCTCATACCTAGTCCGGAAGGCTGTTTTAGGAATATCACACTTCCTTACCTTCACATCATGGTACCCGGACCGAAGATCAATCTTTGAAAAGAGGCTATCCCCTTGCAATTTGTCGAACAAATCATCATTTCTTTGAATAAGATACCTATTCTTGATGGTGACCCTATTAAGTTGCCGGTAGTAATTACACATTCTAAGAGACCCATCCTTCTTCTTCACAAAAAACACAGGTGCACGCCAAGGTGATTGGCTAGACCTAATAAAACCCTTCTCCAACAAATCCCTCAATTGTTCCTTAAACTACTTTAACTCCGCCAGGGCAATATGGTAAGGGGGAATAGAAATGGGATGAGTATCGAGGATGATGCCTATACCAATATATATTTACCATTCGGGAGGATCATTGGGAATATCATTTGGAATGACATCAAGAAACGCATTTACAACCAAAACTGACTCAATGGGAAGGACTTTGGACTCCACATCCCTAACCCTTACAAGATGATAAAAACACCTCTTAGAGATCAACTGACGGGCTTTAATGCAAGAGATGAACCTACCGTTGACCACCACATCATGACTCTCCCACTAAAGGACGGGTTCATTTAGGAATTGGAATTTGTCCCTACTGGTTTCACAATCAATAGAAGCATAGTATACATGCAACCAATCCATCCTAAGAATGACATCAAAATCGACCATGTCAAACTCAATAAGATCGCAAAGCAATACTTTATGTAAAATGTAAATAGGACAATCTCTATAAACCTTCCTAGCAACAATAGATGCACAATAAGAGTAGACACCTCATATGACTCACATAACAACTCGGTGTCAACATCGAAAATTTTGGCAACTAAGGGGTAACAAAAGAGAGAGTGGCACCCAGATCAATCAATGCATACACATCAAAATCAAAGATTTTCAACATATCGGTAACAATGTCGGGCATCTCATCAACCCTTTGCTTCCCATGGAAAGCATAAAATTAGTAGTGCCTTGGGGCACCATCTTGTCGGCCACCTCTTCCCAAAGGAACAATATTAGCACCGTGTGGACGAACCTCCTTACCCTTGTTGCGATTTTGGGGGCAATCTACCACCCTATGCCCAACTTTCCCACAACCATAGCAAGCATTAGTATCCCTCATGCACGGGCCACTATGACCCCTACAATATTTCGAACACCCACCATCAGGAACCACACCTCCAGCACCTTAAGCCCTTGGAAAATCATTGGCAACCATTTTTTGAAAAGTATGAGAAGACCCTTTGTCTTGATGGAATCAGCCATCCCTTCGGCTTTGGAACTTTCCCTCAAAACGGACCCTCTTGGCGTCATCACCCCTTCTCTTCCTAAATGCTTCCTCCTCCATTTGCTTGGCATAGGTCATCAAATGTTACAAGTCCATGTACCTAATCAACATGGCGGACCAGCACTCCTCGCTCACCAAGTCGGAAACACCCATCACAAATTTGTTCATCCTAGATCTTGAGTCGGCCACCAAGTGTGAAGCATACTTTAAAAGTTGGTTGAACTTGACGGCATACTCCCTTGCACTCATAGACCGTTGTCTCAAATTCATAAATTCCACCAACTTAGCTTCCCTAAGCTCAGGAGGAAAGAACCGATTAAGGAAGGCCACCTTGAACCTTTCCCGTAAAACCACACTGTTTACTCCCTTCTCATCCTTCCACTGATTATACCATATTAAAGCTACCCCTTTGAGTTGGTAGGCCGTCAAATTTGCCTTATCCTCCGACCTCACACCCATGATAGCCAAAATCTTGTAGACCTCATCAATGAACTCGTGAGGGTCCTCAATAACCTTTGACCTATGGAATTCCAGGGGATTCATCCTCATGAAATCTCACACCTGAGATACATGTGTAGGAGCATGAGGGGCTTGGGGCCTTTGGTTGGCTTTGTTAGCTACAATTTGTGCAAGTAAAGTGAGACCATCGCGAAGCTCTCCATTAGCCAGTTGCCCCTCTGGTGTACGGGCTCTTCTCCCTCTTGTGTTAGGTAGGATCTAGCATAGCACAGGACAATCATTAGGGGGAAAACCTTACCTCAACTTCTATAGCATAACATTGAGTAAGAAGAAGGGAAACATTTCCTAAACACCTCTGAGCCTCTTGCTCATAGTTGAGGTGCATAACACAACCATGAATAAGACTCTAATCAATGAGGTGTGTTCAACTTCGAGGATCTAACAACCAAGTGCTCTGATACAAAGTTTGTCACGACCCAAGCCTAGGGCCTAGACGTGACACGGCGCAAGGGTAACCAGAAGGGACCCCAAGCAAGTCTCTTAGTCACGGAAGAAATAAAATAGCAACAAGAATAGAAATAAGGATAACTGGGGATAAGGGAAATCATTCATATCATAACAACAAAAGTCAAGAGAGAGTCAAGCTTATAACATTACACATGATTTGTCCAACAACAGCTCTAGTACATAGATAAAAGCGGAGGCCAAGACAAGCAACCGGGCTTACCCTCATAGTCAATATTCACATGAAAGAAAAGTAATCTTAGCACATGACATGAGACAATAAGCAACGTCCGCGGAGTAGTGGACTCACCAACAAGATTGGGTGGAATCGTACTAACCACGTGGATGGGGATGCTCAAGCGGGGCTCCAGTTCCTACATGGTGGCATCATGTAGGCATAGAGTATGCACTAGTACCTTTGAATGTACTAAGGATGTAGGATGCAATGCAATAAGTGATAAGCACCATAATCAAATGCATAACACAGGCAATGATTAAGCATATAGCAATACGACATGTATGAGTGATGCTTGAAGTAAAATCATGCTTATGTAGAACATAATTTGAGTGTAAGGAGTCACAATTATTAGTGTAATCCAAGGCCTACCACCTCATTGGAGAGGCGTATGAAGTACAAACCCCTTTATGTGGTTGATGAGGTACAAACCCCCCAACATGGTTGTTGATGAGGTACAAATCCCCCAATATGGTTGATGAGGTACAAATCCCCCAACATTGTTATCAAGATACAATCCCCTCGACATGATTGCATGGGCCTGCCACCTCCCGAGCAAGGCAGTCAAGGTACAAACCCCTCAACAAGGTTACTCGGGCCTACAACCTCTAGAGTGAGGCTAGGTCATCCCCAACACTATAGAGATAATATCATATACATTCATTCCTTTCATCATAATCTATATACATTCTTTTCATCATCGTAAAGTCGTTTACCTCATAAGACATGCATTGGACCTTCAATTCCTCTAGAAATCATAACCTGACATTTTATCAAACACTTGGCTGGTGTGTAGTGATTGGATAAAACCATGCAATTCAAGAGTGAAATTATCCAAGAAAATTCATTGTAAAAACATCAATAGATACTTGGTAATACCCTCAATTAATAAATATCAACACCCTTCATCAAATCCCACATTAGATCTTAGGTTAAAGCTCCAAAAATGCTAAAACATTCACAATGTCATGAAACCCCAACATAGTGTGTAGTGAAATTCATAATTCATAAGGCCCATGAGTAAATCAACTTTAAATCTTGGAATTTAGGGCAAAAGGAAGCTTGGGTATCATGGATGAAAGGAACTCGTGAAAGAAACCCACATGCCTTAGCTTTGGAGAATAACTTGATTTTATTGGAGATGGAGACTTGAAGCTTGAGTGAGAACCTTGAAATCCAGATGAGTTTGAGACTTGAATTTTGGAGATGAAATATACGCGAAGTGTTTGAGTGAGTATTTGGGAATATCCTGAATGATATGAGGGTGAAATAAAGCTAAGTATAGGCATTTTCACGCATGGGGACACTTAGGTCCAATACCCAAAAATAAACTGAGGCGTGCCCTTAGCACATCGCTTCAGGGGCGCAAAAACCTCACTGTAAATCAGTTTTTGGGAAAATGAAATTGTGAGTTGTTTGCATGAAAATTGCGGTTAGACCTACTTCCCACTCAATTTGACCTCTTGAATAAGAATATGAAGTCGTATTTTTGATATCACCCATAGATTTTGAGATATATAGAATTACGATTATGAGCACTTCTGAGGCACATTTTTTTGGCAATTATTGGAGACGTTTCAATGATCATAATAACTAATGAAAATACCCGTAAGCAACACAAGTTGGGAACATTTTTCTTAGAAATGGAAGATTGGGCACTGGGTGAAAGGAGCCAATGGTTGAAACCCACATACCCTAGACCTTGAGTTTCTTGAAATTAAGTTGGGAAAGAAAGGAAGCTATGAATGGAATCTTAAATTTCAAACTTGTTCTTGAGTTTGCTTGAATTTGTGTTGGGGTATTGGTAGAGGCTTTTGAGAAATTTTGAGAGTCTATTCAAGTTGACAGCAGTGAGTTTGATCCTTTGCAATAGGGTTTAAGTCTTTTGGAGAGGCTAAGATAGCATTGGAAGTCTAAAAAGGTCATTAGAATAAATTAAATTAATGAAAACTCCTAAAATAACCCCAAAAAGTGCCCGAAAATGTGACTCGGAAGTGCCCAGAATCATAACTTCCATATATCTAAAATTTCATGTATGATATCGAAAATTCGACTTCATATTCTTGATCAGATGGCAAAATTGAGTGGAAAATGGGTCTAACCCTAAATTTAGAGCAAACAAATCACAATTTCAATTTTCAAAAAAATACTTATCTAGTGTTGATCTGCGCCCCTGCCGCGACATGGTTGGGGCGCGGACCAGTTTTAATTTTTGCCCAATTTTGTTGAGTCGGTCAACGGCCTTTGGGTCTTTGGCCTAATTCTTCCCATGCATGAAAATACCTATACTTAGCCATATTTTACCTTCATAACATCCAAGACATTCCCCAGTACTCTCTAAAACCCTAGACTAATATTTCCCTCAAAATTCGATTGTCCAAATCTCTTTTGGGTCGAATTGATTCAAGCTTTGAGACCGAAAGCATGACCTATGAGTCTATATTTGATTGTGGATGTAATATCCATGTGTGCTGTGAGCTTATTTTACTGCATTCATGCATCTTGTATGGACTCAGAACTTTCCTTATTACTCTAAAGTTGGTTTGGTGATGTGGTGGATATGGAAGGATTTTAGGCCTTTGTTCTTTGAGTGAAACCACTTTTTGCCTAAAATAACCCACTAGTTAAGTGAGAGAATCCCTTTTTCAAAATTTTTGAGCTTATCATGTACTCATTCTTTCTTGATACCTTGCTAGCTTAACCTTGTCTGATGAAATACCTTGATATTGGCATTGGTCTATCCTTGAACATGTGAACCTTGATTGAGGCCAAAGGCCTAAGTTGAGGGTGGCTGTAGTTGGTGGCCTTGGTTTGAGGCATAGATATTGTGTACCTCACTTGAGGCTAAAAACCTATGTTGAGGGTGGCCCCTATTATGGTAAAGTAAAAGTGATAAGGTGGTTAGTTGGGAAATCAAGAAAGAAATGAAAATGCATGAATCGAGTGAAGAAAAAAAGAATAAGAGTACCTTTAATTTAGAAAAAGTAGCAAAAATGAGTTTGAAATCAAGGCACAGCTGAAAAAGAGAAAGAAATCACTTGAGAAAAGTTCAAAGCAAGTGAACAGGGAGGTATTGACGAAAAAAGGGGTTGGATTATGGAAGCAAAAATTGTTGGTAAACATGATTCAAGGATTGCTTTTAGTCACTACTTGCCTAAAATGTTGTACCAAAGCACCTTGAGCCTATGTTACAAGCCTTTAAGTCCTAAAGTGATCCAACTCCACTTTATTACCAAGCCAGAAAAATGAGTATAAGGGCAAACTTATGGTGTTAGTCATTGTGCATGAAATTCAATTGTGAGAATGTTTCCTCAGTCCCTGCTTTCTGAATGTTCTGGAGTAAATATAAGGGACTTATTTCTAGTAATGGCATTTGCACTACTTGAGTAGCACATGACTATATCGGTGATTGTGGACGGTTGATGCTCCTTAACTTTTCAAAGTTGGATTGTCAGGTCTTTCATGATGTTCTACTTTGCTCAATAACTTAGCAGCCCCGTTTTTAAAATAGTAGCTGGGTACCTGAATCAAATGAGTTGTTATATATGCCATTGATATAGCTACTATGTATATCTCTTTGTCTGCATAGATTGAGTCGTCACTTGATGACAAGCAACAATTCTAAGTTGAGGGTGTTGATGTGCTGTCAAATTACAGCACATTTGATGCCTAAAACAAGGGATTTTGTGAGTTCTTAAAGTGACTTTTTAGTGTTTTGATGTGTTCTTGTGTCAACATTGCAGAAAAATTAGGTTGGCATGATTTTGAAGAAAAGTTGTAGAGTTTGCTGAAGTATAGGCCATACGAGCCCTCCTACGAGTCGCAGCTCATGCTACGAGTCATAGGTTGTGTCGTAGCAGGAATTAGAGACTAAAAATAAAAAATCTTCCAAGTGAAAGTCAACCCTACGAGCCTAGCCTACGAGTCGTAAGACACACTATGACTCATATAGGTAGACCCATAGCAAGAATCAGCGAGCCAAAATGTTGGCCTAAAAACTAAAGACCAAGACTACGAGACCAACATATGAGTCATAGCTTGAGTAATGATTCGTACCTATGGGTCATACCAGTTAGTCCAAGATACCAAGAACTTGATACGAGACCCCGACTATGACTTGTAGGTTAGGTTCTTCAAAGGGAGTTTTTGAACAATAGACACTTCTCCATTATATTTTGAAACTTTTCTTAGGTTTTGGGGGTAGATTTTTGTTCTATTTGGGGAAACCCATTTTCAGGATTGCAAATCTTGCTTTGTACTCATTGTTGATCAATCAAGTTTGTAGGTTTGCAAGTTGTGGTGCTTATCTTCTCCATTGTTATTGGTTAAACTCTCCACTATGACTATTATATGCATTTTTGTGTGTTTTATCTTAGCCATGAGTAGCTAAACACCCACAACTTGGGGTTGTCGGATCCATGGGTAGTTGACTTGAGATGACCTAGGTTTTGTGCATGTCTATGAGTGGGGTTTTGCATGTATTGCTTATTTCCCTTCATGATTAATGTTGTTTGGTGGTGGTCAACACCAAACCTTGTCTACTATCACGATCCTGACTAAGGTAGTGATCAATAGGAAAAGGGAAGTAGATGATGATTCGGTTGATGTTTTCCCGTCTAATCGACCAAACCTGACCAAGGGGAGGTTGACTGGGACAATAGGTAATGGTTACTTGGCACACCATGATGGTCGACCAAGCGCCATGGTGAAATTCGACCTTCACCTTCACAATAGAGCTGGAAGAACCTAAGTTACCGTCCTACAAGCAATTCAATGATCAAAGGTATTTTACCTAGGGTTATTGAGTCAATGATCCATGGGGACACTGTTACCAAGTTGCCCACAAAACTGAGTTTTTTTCCTAATTTTAATTAGTGCTCATTTTTAGTTGTCTTTGAATTACAACAAACCCCCACCCCCCTCATCTAGAGATTGTAGTTATAGATACTAGGAAAGATTTCTAGTGAAATCTTATAGTCAAGCCCTGTATTCCCTGTGGATTTGACCCTAACCTCGGTAAGGTTAATTACTGATAGCGACCACTTTCTTATTTGAGCGTGACCATCATCAATGGCTGGTGGATTGGTCAATCCAAAAGACATCACAACAAACTCGTAATGCCTATACCTAGCCTGGAAGGCCGTCTTGAGAATATCACACTCCCTCACCTTCACTTTATGATACCCAAACCAAAGATCAATCTTAAAGAAGTGACAAGCCCCTTGCAATTGGTCAAACAAATCATCAATCCTTGGAAGAGGATACTTATTCTTTATGGTGACCCTATTGAGTTGCCGGTAATCAATACATATTCTAAGGGACCCATCCTTCTTCTTCACAGACAACACCGGTGCACCCCAAGGTGATTGGCTAGGCCTAATAAAACCCTTCTCCAACAAATCCCTCAATTGCTCCTTCAACTCCTTTAACTCCACTGGGGCCATACGGTAAGGGTGAATAGAAATGGGTTGAGTATTGGGAAGGAGTTTTGTATGAAATCTATTTCCCTTTCGAGAGGAACACTAGGAAGGTCATTTAGAAAGACATCAAGGAACTCATTTACAATCGGAACCGACTCTACAGGAAGGACCTTGGACTCTATATCCTTTACCCTCACAAATGATAGAGACACCCCTTAGAGATAAACTTATGGGCTTTAATGCAAGAGATGAACCTACTCTTGACCACCACATCATGACTTTCACACTCAAGGACGGGTTCATTTGGGAATTGGAATTTAACCCTATGGGTTCTACAACCAATAGAGGCATAGTATGCATGCAACCAATCTATCCCAAGTATGACATCAAAATCCACCATTTCCAAGTCAATAAGATCACAAGGCAAATTATTATGCAAAATGCAAATAGGACAATTACTATAAACCTTTCTAGCAACAATAGATGCACCAATAGGAGTAGGCACCTCATAAGACTGACACAACATTTTAGGCTCAACATGGAACTTTTTGGCAACAAAAGGGGTAACAAAAGAAAGAGCGGCACCCGGATCAATCAATACATACACATCAAAATCAAAGACTTTTACCATACTAGTGATGACATCGGGAATATCCTCAACCCCTTGCCTCCCTTGGAGTGCATAAAACCGATTATGCCTTGAGGTACCTTCTTGCTGACTACCTCTCCCTAAAGGAACTGCATTTACACCTTGTGGACGAACCTCCTTATCCTTATTAGGTTACGAGGACAATCAATCTTTTTGTGACCCACTTCCTCACATCCATAACATGCATTAGTATCCCTCAAGCATGGGCCTTTATGAACCCTACCACACCTTGGACACATATAATTAGGAACCACACCACTAACACCTTGGGCCCTTGGGAAGTCATTAGCAAACCCCTATTAGAAGTATGAGATGACCCTTGGCCTTGATGGAATCGGCCACCCTTTCGACTTTGGAACTTTCCCTCAAAATGAGCTCTCTTGGCCTCATTACTCCTTCTCTTCCACAACTTTTACTCCACCATTTGTTTGGCATAAGTCATCAAACGAGACAAATCCATGTCACTAATCAACATAGCGAACTGGCATTTCTCACTCACCAAATCAGATACACCCATTAGGAACTTGTTCATTCTAGACCTTCGGTCGGCAACCAAATGGGGAGCATATTTAGAAAGTTGATTGAACTTGAGCGCATACTCCCTCACACTCATAGACCCTTGTTCTAAATTCATAAACTCTACCATTTTGGCCTCCCTAAGCTCAAGAGGGAAGAATTGATTAAGAAAAGCCGCCTTGAACTCCTCTAAAAGCACCACATTATTGATCCCTTTCTCCTCCTCCCATTGATGAAACCATATTTTTGCTACCCCTTTGAGTTGGTAGGCAGCCAACTCTACTTTCTCTTCTGATCTAACACTCATGATAGCCAATACCATGTCGACCTCATCAACTAACTCTTGAGCATCCTCATCTACCTTAGACCCATAAAATGCTGGTGGGTTCATCCTCATGAAGTCTCTCACCTTGGACCCCAGGGTAGGAGCATGAGAGGCTTGGGCCCTTTGATTGACTTGATTGGCCACAACTTGTGCTAGCATAGTGAGAGCATCCCGGAGCTCACCATGAGCCAGTTGTTCCTCGAGAGTGTAGCCCCTTCTTCCTCTTATGTTAGGCATGATCTAGCATAGCAGAGAACAATCATTAGGGGGAAAAACCTTACTTTAACTCTATAGCATGACCTAGAACATGAAAAAGGGAAACATTTCCTAAAGCGTTTCATAGCCTCTAGCTTATAGTTGTGGTGGATAACACAACCATGAATAAGACTCTAATCGATGCGGTGTGTTAGATGTCAAGGACCATTAACAACCTAGTGCTCTGATACCAAGTTTGTCACGACCCAAGTCTAGGGCCTAGACATGACACTACGAATGGGAACCCAAAGGAATCCCAAACAAGCCTCTTAACATATCATTGCACATCGTTGGTCGCAGAAGCTATTAACAAACATATTAGATTAGAAATAAAAACAAATGGATACTTTCATAATATAAATATCAAAACAAGAGAGTCATGGCTCAATACATAACATGTCCAACAACACCTCTAAAACTTAGATAGGAGCAAGGGCCAAGACAAACAACTGGGTTCACCTTCATAGTCAATACATACATAAAATAAAGATAGTCGTAGTACATAACATTAGATCATACACATTATCCCCGGAATAGAGGACTCACAAACTAGCTTGAGAGGAACCGTACTAGCCACATGGAGGAAGATGCTCAAGTGGGGCTCCAGTTCCTACATTGTGACATCATGTAGGCATAGAGTATGTGTTAGTACGTTTGAATGTACTAAGTATGTAGGATGTAATTGTCTCACACCCTAAGTCCCGTTAGGGCGGACTAGCACCCGTTGCCGATGAGGCCCGAGAGAACCAACCTGTAACTGTGTG
>JAPFFP010046676.1:0-10836 GCA_026153255.1 Solanum medicagineum
TTGTGGTTTCTTTCAAATCTGTTGTAATACATTAGAGGCTTGTGCACGCGACAACCAGATTGTGGGGGATTTTAATTGGGTTGACCTATTATCTGTGTAGCACCCTTCAACGTAGCTTAAAAAAACCCTATGATGCATTTTTCTGAGTATCTTAAAATCCGTGAAGAATTTTGCAAATCCTACTTCATATTCTTTTTTAGAGGAAAATTTGTATGGAAAAAGTTGTTACCTACAAGCTATAGGTTTGCCGTGTCAAAAAAAATATTTTTTCGACGAAATTTCGCAAACAGTAGGGGTATGCGACAAGTCCACGTCGCGTACTTGCCGGACCCTAGTTCAAAAAATTCCAAAAATCTTCCTTTTCACTTAGGGGTAATTGGGTAATAAGCTAATACCAATATACATTGGAATCCTTCATCTTTTCAGCCATTCCATGCCCTAAATCTATCATAAACACTCCTAAAATCCTCCCAGTTCACCATCAGATCCTCCATTCAATCTCAAGATTTTTAAGAACTTTTATTAGAATTCTAGAACCCAAGTGAAGTCCTCAAAGTCTCATCTACTTTTCTCTATCTATTTCAAGAGTTTAAGGTATGTGGGTCTTCATCCATGGGTCCTTTCACCCATGGAGCTCCAAAACTATTTTTATCAAATTTCTTGATTATAATGACTTATTCTTTATGTGTATTTTCTATTATCACTCTATTACATAAAATATATTGGAAATTTGTTGGTTATTGATTTATTGATGCATGGGCTCCTACTAATGATTCAAATTATGATATGCTTATTACTTTAAATCTTTGTAAGCTATGACATCTTGAAAGACTTGAAAATATTATGAATTTTTGAATGATTTTCATCACACCCAAATTGGGATTTTTCAAGTATGTTGTTGGGTTGTTTGAATGACTTTAAATGGCTTTAAGTTACCACTCTCATGTTCCTTACTCTTGAATATTTTAAGTTTAAATACATATACCCACCATGTTTTGACTAAGTTATGTGACAAATCTCTTATATGATGAAGGCTTTATGGTAAGACACGTGATTTATGAATGTTGAAGGAAAATTAAGCATGCTACGAGCTCATGAGAATGTTAGAAATGTTATGAATTATACGAAGCCCTTTATGTGATATTATGGTGTGATGGTTTTATGAGCTAGTTTATGATAGGCTATAAATGTTGTAATGCCATGAGATACTATGAAGTTGAGGATTGTATATGAGATGAATTTCATGTTTCCGCTCCATGTTTTGAAAGTTGATATGTACGATTGTGATAGGTTGTTTAAGAATGATTTGAATTGATGATATTCACTATATGTCTTGAAGTATGATTTCTTAATAATGAGGAAACGAAAGCTTATGAAACATTCTATGTTTATTTTTGGCTTATAAAAAGTTTTTCTATGAATGAATGTTGATGGTAGAGGATATCCCATCTATTTAATGAATGAATGTATTATGGTAGAGAATCTCCAATCTAAGGAATGATTAAGGAGCTATCTTATGACTTTAACTCTGTGGTATCAATGGATTGAGGATTGGATAAATTGTCCTCCCACATGACTTTAAATGATTTAATGATATGATTCTATGACTTATAATCTTCTACTCTTGTGAGAGAACTACCTAGCTCCGAGTGAACTAGAGAAGAATACCCAAGTCCCAAAATATGTGCCACCATAAGTAAAGGTATTAGAGGAGATTACCCAAATCCCTAAAAGGCGAGTACCCTAAAGATAAGGGATTGAGGTGAGTACCCGGGTCCGAGGGCTTGAGGCGAGTACCCGAGTCCAAGAACTAGAGACGAGTACCCGGTTCGCATGAGGCTTAGTGGACCCACTTAGGCATTAGGATTTCACCTTGGCAAGTGAATTCCCCCTTTCTTCCGGTGTAGGGGAAGTATCGGGACTCCATGGATTAGATCACATGGTTTTTGTCGGTTTTATGGTCGCTCTCACTATCTTTTATGAACTCCCTAGAGCTTTATGGTATATGTCACTCTTGATCTATGGTTTTCTTATATATGCTCATGCTCCCCTCATGTCCCTAAGATATTCTCTTATGATGATTTATGATGGTTCCTTCATATTATGTCCAAATATGCTTACTACTGTTGATGGCATTTCAAATTCATATTACTCATTGTTTTACAAACTCAAATGATTTTATCAGATATGTTTATGGTCCCTTGATATTACAAATGGTGTTACTCCTAAATACATATGACTCTCTCTTTTCAAGTATGAATGGTGTTCTTCTTTATGATTATTAATGGTTCACTTATAGTAAGATGGTCCTTCCCTTGAAGTAGATGTTTTGTTGTTCCTAAAAGGTATTATGATTTCACCTATGCATGAGGATCTGTGTTCCTTATTATTCCAAGTTTAAGTGTTTTATCATGAAACCAATAAAGTGTGCATTCCTTACTTTCCATATGTATTATCCTATGACTCACTTAAGAAATGTTTTAAATGTTTATATCGTTGCTATTTTATGGTTTATTATTTGTTACATTGCATGCCCACACACTAGTACATTTAAAGTACTAATGCATATGTTTTCCCTATAAGATTAAGCTATGTAGGCACAAACTGTTTATTCATCCTCCTCCATATGACTAGTTGGCTTACTTAAAGATTATGCTTGTGGTGAGTCTTCTAGTTCGGGTACAATATCCAGTTTCTATCTTACTTACGTTAAGACTTTATTCCACTTTACTTAATAGTTTGAGGGAGGGTCTTGGACAAGTCTTGGCCCCCGTCCTATTCATGCTTAGAGGTATTGTTCGGTACTGTGCTATGTACCTATGACGTGATGTTGAGATTCCATGGGGACTTATCCCTTAGACCCTATCCCTTATATGATGCTATTTGATGGTATTGATAATGATGGGAAATGATGAAAGTCCTAAGTCCCTATTTCCATATAGCTTGAGTCCTACTTACCCCCTTTCCCCCCGCCCCCCTAGTAATTGCTTGTTTTGTGATTCATGCAAATCCTTTTCCCCTTTCTAGAATCATAGAGTGAGTCATAAGCCCCTATATCCTAGAATTATTTGTTGAATGTTTGTTTTATATTCCGCAATCAAGGATGTGAAAACGATATGCTAAGATGCTTTTTTGGGTTTCCTTCGGGATTCCCATTCGCCATGTCACGTCTAGGCTCTAGGCTTGGATTGTGACAATCTGCGGTTAAGTTCTTATTATGTGTTGTCCTTTTGCACTTCATTTTACAATTGGGTTTGCAGTTGACTTGTCTTGGTGGGATAATATGAGTGCCATCACATCCATTTTTGGATCATGAAAAACTTCTTCTCGTCCATCAACTCCAGGAGGTTTAAGAGGTGAATTACTGACTTTTCCTATCCCTTTAATTAAAAACTATGATGTTTTAGACTTATTTTTGGTCCTTTATCAGTACACTAGGTGTATTATTTCTCCATATATACTTCGACATTCTTGAAGAGCATCGAAGAGGGAGAAAACCGAGGGTTTTGGAGTTCGAGCCTGAGGAACACCAAAGGGTTGATTGTTCTTCCTAATTCCAGATATGTAACACTTCCTAAAGCTTCGGACTTAGTCCGTCCATACGCCCTTTCGTTTACTTGGCCGAGTTCATGTGTAAGAACTGTGTATTGAAAGTCATGTGATTCGATCAAATATTTGAGTTAATTACATTTATGTTGAGTTTCTATAAGTAATTGTGAGTAAATCAATGAGTTATATATTGGTTCTATGGTATTGCAGTATAAGACTTGCAATCAATATTATGAACCCTGTTTGGCATTATTCTATATAATATCTGTTGCATTGATCAGATTGAGACTAGGACTGTGGTTGTTTGAGTTGAGTAAATTGAGCATGAGAAACATATGTTTTGTATATGTGTTGTTTGAGTTGAGGAAATTGAGCATGAGGAACATATGGTTTGAATGTGTGTATATCTACTGAGTATCTTACTTATATTATGTGATGAGTATGATCGAGTGGAGTCAAAATGATCGTTCGAGTTTGAGACTAAGTTCTGATTGAATTACATGGTTAATTTTCCTGATTGGCTGAGTTGATGAGTGAACGAGTTGTGTTGACTTGAGATAATCTAAAGAGGTGAAATTTGAGGTTATTGGCATAAGCACATTTTAGTCTTGGAAGGAATATTAAGAACCGAGTAAGGTGAGAGGATAACACCACAGAACTACGTTGCCAGCGTAGGATAATCATGCAGTTAACTCTGACAGCTCAGATTCAAAAAGACGGACATTATCTTTGGATACTAGAGAGAGAGGGATTGACGTCCTTTGCCTTGGAAAGTTCAGGACGGGCTGATCATGACAACGATGTAGGCTTCATTGTGCATCACCAGACTCATGGTGGTGGGAGTTATGTTGATTAGAGAAACTTCCAAGCAATACATCATTGAGCATATCCTGTTTACTAATGAAATTGAGTCTATTTCCAAACCATGATTTTTAAACTTTAAACCTGCATTTCTCATTGAGTTGAGTCGTGAGTTGATGAGCTGAGTTCCGAGTTGAGTTGACTAATTCATTTTGAGCCTTTACTATACTTTGAACCATTTTACATACAGTACATTCCATATACTGACATCCATTTTGGCCTGCATCATTAATGGCGCAATTACAGATGATAGAGGACTTCAGCCAGCGCATCGTTGAGGTCTAGCTTCCTGCTTCTCAGAGTTTGGTAGGTCCTCCTTGCTTTTTGGGGGAGCTTTTCCTTTCTTTTTTTTCTTGAGTATTAGCATTGTTCATGTTGAGGTATCCGGGGGCTTGTCTTGGCACCTTCTAGATGAGAGTAGATGCTTCATAGATATTGACTATTAGACGTTGATGATTACTTTTCTATTTCCAAACTTGACCCTTGAAGACTATTTTATTCAGAGTTTTATTTATTAATTTATTTGATATTTTCTCTTGAGTATTCTTCTGCTAATGAGTGTGATGTGATGATGAGATTAGACGGTTTTTTGGGGGAATTAACAATGAATCTTCAAATGTTAGTCACGCCAAGGGTACCCTTCCGGGGCTTGACATTTAAATAAAGTAACAAAATTGAAAAAAATTAGTTATGACCAACAGTTAGAATGTGATCATTTTCACATATTTGTTAGATAATGATTTATTTTTAATGCAGAACTTTTTGGCACAAATCTAATATGTCGACATTAAACTCCCATCTTCATGAAGATCTAATCTCTACAGATGATTCTCTATAATTTACCGTGGTAAAATTTGATTACTATATTGGCTGAACTTTGAAAGTTTGATTATCTTCTATTAACTACCGAAATAAATTTTGGATATAATAAATGTCCACCCTAATGAATTGTTAATGATTTAGATCTCCTGGATGATCTATGGTGATATATTCATAATATTCTGACTTGATAGAAAAATTTAATTTGTACAGATGATTTCTCTAAAAATTAACATGTCAAACATTAGATAAATTATAAAATGCATCATTTTTTCCTTTAATACATAATTATGAAATTATAATATGAATTTTGATTTATCCAACAAAGCTTTCTTATTTGGTGCTTACTATTTCAATTACCACTTATAAAAATATTAAAAATTAAACTTTAGAAATATCAAATTGAATAGCAAACTCTCACACCTAAATAAAGGATATTCTCCTTAACTCAATTTGGTCAAAAAGCATTTATTGCCAATAATACCAGTCAAATAGCATTTATTGCCAGAAATAACAATTAAAAAAATCTTAACATCTTTCAAATTTTCTCTTTTAGTCAAAAAGCATTTATTGCCAACAACATCAAAATTTCTACATAAACATAGTCTTCTTTTATTTTTTCTCTATTTGGACATTTGAAGCTTCGTCACACAACACTCTCATTAACTATATTTTCAGTCTTTCTCAGAGAAAGAGACACCCACAAGCTTAAAATCATCCCATATGAAGTTGAGAGAATTGACATTTATAGGTAAAACTTAATTTTTTGAGCTTGAAAATATTGCAGAATCAGTACAAATACTGATTAGTTATTTTTTTTCTTTTTTAAAAAAATTAAATTTTTGAGCTCAAGGAGAAACATGACTACTAACTAACAAATTGATGAAATAATAAAATAGGCCCAAATCTAAACCAAACTACCCATCCCACTAACATTGAGATAATATCTAGAAAGGTACCCTAGACTCTTCATTTTTACCGTCCTTTTAGAAAAAATCAGCCTTGGTCAATAGCTTCTAGAAGACGCTTCTGCTCCTCTTGCTTCTCTGTAGTGGTCTCTAATCTCCCGCCGATGTTGCTCTTACCTTTTGTCAACACCTAACCAAGAGTATGTCTCTTGTTTTTCCTCCATTATACATCTATCTTTATCTATTGTCCTCACACCTCAGTTCCTCCATAATCTAGATGGAAAATCCATTGTCATCCATCTCCTTCTTTGTCGGAATAAGGTAGATCTTATGAATTTCATCTTTATTTATTTGATCAGTAATAATGAAATTCAATTTTGGTTTTGCTAGTGGGGGATGTAAAGGAGTGAATCCAAATGATGTCGAGCTCCCACCTTCCTAATTCTCCTTTGATGGTGTGCATGATTTTAGAAATTTAACCATGTAGGCTTCCATTTTGGTGGATACCTTTTTGTACACTAATTAGTTGTTAATATGCTTCTTTACTCACTTTGCAAATTGGGATCTAGCTTGTTGTTTTACCTCTCCATAAGAGCTTCGACCTTTTTGCTCTTTTGATATTTTGAACACATAATCAAGGTTGAGGTGGAGAATGCTATCATCCAAACAACCCCTTTTGCGATCTATGTTGAAAGAAAAAACTTTTATTTTTTAAACTCAACTTTGTGATATGGGTTCTTTGTTTTTGTTTTACCCTTCTATAAGAGCTTTGATCTTTTTGCCCTTTTGAGGACTCGACCACACCATCAATGTTTAAGGCAAAGGATACTTATCATCCAAGCAACACCTTTTGAGATTTGGGTTGAAGGAGAAAAGTTTTTTCTTAAACTCACTTTTTCATCACGATCGAGCTTTTCCTACTTTATTCATTGGTTTTGGTTGAAAAAGGAATCAACTTTTGATCAACTGAATTTGCACATATAAATATACAGACCTAGCACTTCCTATGTAAACCCCATTTCTTATTTTAGGAAATTAAGCTTTATTTCTTTTTCCATTTTATTTGTTTTGTTATAGCTGCCTCTAGGGAACCTAAGGTCTATACAGTTGGGAGCAGAAAAGAAGAGAAAACAAGAATGAAGGGATGATGTAGTAGAAGATCAAGAACTTGAATCAGCTACTATGTCCTTGAAATCCCTTTTGCCTCAGATCCATGACTCCGGTGTTGTAATGCATGATACTTTGTATATCACGCAATGTGATTTTTCACTTAGGTGAGTACCTTTATTTCTTGCTTCAATGCTTTCCTCTTTTTTGAATTATACTGACTTTCCTAAACATCAACTTCTTCCAGCATAGTCTGCTATTCGCTATGCAAGCACTTGCAATGCTTGCCATGTTGTTGTTGCTACTTGAAGCATTCAAATGTTCTACAACAATTGATATCTTATTGAAAATGTATTAGCCTGTGATTTAGATTCTACATTCAAAGGCTAAAAACATGGTGGCATCATGGCTGAACATTTCTAGAAGTGTGACTTCCTTATGGCTGCATAGTTTTGCACTTCATTATTATAGGCTGACACATTCTTATTTTTTAAGTTATTTATGCTCGCTGATATGTATCTTTTAAGGAAAGTATATAATATTGGGTAGCTGAAAAAGAGCCAAACAAAATCTATTGTGGAGGCAGAGTTTGTTCTCATTTAGTAAATGTCGTTGCAGTTCGTAGTAGATCCTTAATGATGCGACAAAACCTAAAGTTGCATGGAGTCTTCATACTTGTCAGTAATTGGAAAATGTATGTAGCTTTTGGACTTTCAAGTCTCAACTTTTATCATCATGATCTTCTTTTTGAATTTCTGCCTCAAAAAAACATTTTGAGGTGTGGTGTATTAGACCTCTTAGAATCGTTGCCACTATTTCCTACTTGAATTTCTTCCGGTGCCTTTTCATGATCATTCACAAAACTTGTTTGATTCGTCCAGTTTTGCCCTTTTCCAGTTCAGCTCCTTCAACTGGTTCTTTATGTCAAAATAATTTTATCCATGCAATTATTTTGAGTGCATTATATATGAGATATAATCATCACATGGATAATTACTCATAGATTACATCCACTATTTTGACATTGAGAACCAGATGAAGGAGCTGAAGTGGAAAAAGGCAAAACAATGGTTTGGTCCAATTTCTCATAGATTATATGTATGTATTCTATAAAATAATACATAAATTTACTCATAACTAATCTACATTACTAATACTTGCATAAATCTAACCAATTACCAAATGACCTCTAAGTTCTACAACTTGATAGACTTGTCGAACTCTATGAATACAAAATGATAAAAATGTCATTTGTTTCATGAAATCTTTTATCAAAGAATGAGGCTGCTATCTTAATTATACACGAGATCTAGGCATCTCATGTATGGTGATGTTCTTCTGTCTGATAGTTGGTCCAATTTCTCTATTTTATTTCTTCAATATATCAGAACATCGAAAGTACAATAAATACTATTAGTTCAGGCGGTTAATCCTTCTACTCCTGATTCCAACATCTCAGGAATATTAAGAACTACAATTAATACTACTTTTGTTCCCATGAATTCTATTACAATAGATTTGGTTCTTGTAAATATCAATAATCAAAAGACCCATACGATCTCATCTCTAATAAAAGCGAACCACATCTTCTCTACCCACTCAATCATCCATGAATCCAAACCAAACTAACTTCACTTTCCCCTGATTCTCTCAATACCAGTGGACAAATCCATCTTTATGAAGCCGCTAGTACCAAACATGAATCTATCATCTTGGGCCAAAATGTGTCTCCAAGGCCACTCTCTAACATTGCATGTCTTGGTGGAGAATCAAGAAATGATGCTAGTGATACAAAAAGCATCCTTTCATCAAATTAAAGCCCAAACTGTGTCAAGGGTCTGGAGACTTACAATAACCATCTATGGATGTCAAAAACCCTTCAACCACTAATAACCTACCTACTAATAGGTCTACCATTCTTCTACATTCCAACATGGGAGACACCAATGTACACTTCAATGCCCCAAACTCATCCGATGGTAACGACGACATTGAATGAGTACACTGCATTGGATGAGTTTGGTGCATAGGATTGTACATTGATGGCTCCCATGTTTTGAATATGGAGGAATCATAACCCCATGAGTTGGTGGTTCATCAGTGGTTGAAGGGTTCTCGACACATAAAGATGGCCATTGTAAGTCTCCATAGCTCTTCTACATAACTTGAGCTTTGACAAAATAAATTTGTATCACTAGCATCATTTCTTGATCCACAAAGACATGCAGTGTTAGCGAGTGGCCTTGCGGACCCATTTCGACCCAAGATGATGTGTTCATGTTGGGTACTCGTAGTGTCAAGCAGATGGGGGTTGCTCACACAACCAATCTATCCACTGGTATTAAGAGAATTGGGGAAAAAGTGATGTTTCTTTGGTTTGGATTCATGATAGATTGAGCAAGTAGAGAAAAGGTCGTTCACTTTTTGCAGGAGATGAGACCGTATGGGTCTTCTGATCATTGATATTCAAACGAGGCAAATGTATTGTGATAATATTTATCACTATAAAAAAAGACTTAAATTGTGGGGGTTTAATAGTTGGGGTTAGCTACAACCCCTAAAATTTACATTAATTAATGGGGGTTTCGTAACTGTCGAAAAATAAAATTAAATAGTGGGGGTTTACAACCCCCGCAACTTAAGAAGAGAAAAATCTAAAAAGAGCACCCGCCTATCAGTAAACTCCCTTTTAATTTCAATATTGTTAAACACTTTCCTAATCATTTCTGTAAACCAATCAGCACTTTGTTAAACACTTTCCAAATTAAATTATACAAAAATAAGTTTTATCTCATTTAAAACAAAATCGTTAAACACTTTCCTAACTAAATTAAATACACTTTCCTAATTACTCAGTTCAAACATTTTTTATAATTGTATTTCCTAATTATAAAGTATTTTCTATCAATAATACTTCAATTAAATTATACAAAAGCACTCTGGAAGTGGAAATCCTCACTCTCTTCTTCACTCCATTTCTTCTATGTTTTGAGAGAACATCAATACTTCTTCACCATTTCTTCTAGAAACTTCTTCACCTTCTTAGTTCTCCGTCGCTTTTTTTTTCTCCGTCGCTTCTTCGCTATTTCGCAAGATGAAAGTCACAACCACGTAAGTTATGTTAAGTTTATTTTCACTTTTCTCGCCTCTTTGGATTTCTTCATCTTAATCTTCCAGATCTAAAAGTTTTGTACAGTTACTTGCCTCTTTGGTTGTTTTCACTAGGTAAGTTTATCTTTTTGCTATTTGTATAAATACATGGAGGTAGAATTAGGTTAATTTTATTGTATTTTTTTTGGATGAAAATTTTAGAACTGTTAGATTTGAATAAGTGTTTTGTGGTAGAATTAGGGATATTTTGTTCTACTTTTGAATTAGATTTATTTTGTTCTACTTTTCGTGGTTTAGCGTCGATTTTTTATTGTTAGTATTCTATCTAGATTGATGTTGAAGTATATATCAAGAGTAATACACAGTACCTCCGAGTTTGTTGCAGTTCCTGCAATTGTTGCTGAAAAATTGCTGCCTCTTTCTGTCAAAACTAGCAAGTAAACTGTGAATACTCGAGGTTTAAGAATGTAAGGTTCAGTTA
>JAPFFP010046677.1:0-10836 GCA_026153255.1 Solanum medicagineum
GATCGGATGAACCATGCTCATCTCCATGGAAAACTCCAATTCATATGCAACTTTACCAATATGTCTCAAGACATGGTAAGGCCCTACATAAATAGGTCTTAACATCTCTTTCTTACAAAAATAGACTACACCTTTCATTGGCGAAACATTCAAGTACACCTAATTATCAACTTTAAATTCAAGGTCTCTTCTTCTAGTGTCGGCATAGGACTTTTTCCAACTTTCAGCCATCTTCAATCTTTCCCTTATCGACCTCACCTTCTCCAAAGCTTTTATAACCAAACTGGACCTAAAAAGCCATTTTTCCAACTTGAAACCACCCAACTAGGCTCTGCAATGCCTATAATATAGTTCTTCAAAGGTAGTCATTTCGATGCTAGAGTGATAGCTATTGTTGTTAGCAAACTCAATAAGTGAAAGATGTTTTTCCCAACTACCTTTAAACTCCAAGACATAAGCCTAAAGCATATCCTCGAGAAATTTGAATGGTTCTTTTGGCTTCGTTATCTGTTATGGGTGAAAGGTAGTACTAAGCTTAACTTTAGTACCTAAGCCTCTTTGGAAAGACCTCCAAAAGTGCAAAGTGAATTGAGCACTGTGGTCCAAAATAATAGCTAACAGAACCCCATGTAATCTAACTAAATCATAAATGTATAACTTGGCATAACCTTAGGCATCATAATTCATTTTTACCGATAGGAAGTGTGTTAACTTTTTCATTTTATCAACAATAACCTAAATAGAATCTAAGTGCTTTGTAGTCTTTGGTAACCCAATCACAAAATCCATGTTGATCCCTTCCCACTTCCAAGGAGGAATCACAATATCTTGTGCTAGACTACCCGGACTTTGATGTTTGGATTTGACTTGTTGGCAATTGTTACAATCGGCCACGAACTTAGCAATATCCTTCTTCATACAACCCCACCAATATACTTCCCTCAAGTAGCTATACTTTTCTTTTAGATTTTGGGTGAATGGAATAAGATGAATTATGATCCTCGTTCAAGATCAAGCCCCTCAAGCCATCTACATTGGGCACACATAACCTACATTGGTACCTAAGGATACCATCTCCTCTGGGAGAAAACCTCCACCTTGCCATTCTTCACCAAAGCTTTTAATTCTAACAAAATGGGGTCAAGGTCTTGTTTGGATTTGGCCTCCTCTGCCAAGGAAGATTTAGAACCATCTATAAGCACCACACCTCCATTTTCGACCTCATCAAGGCTAATTCCCAATCTAGTCAATCAGTGAACTTCTTTTGCCAATTCATTCTTGCCAGTATCAATATAAGCCATACTCACTATGGAAACTCTACTAAGATCATCGGCCACAACATTAGCCTTGCCCGAATGATAATGTACACTCATGTCATAATCTTTAAGGAGTTCCAACCACCTCCTTTGCCTTAAATTTAGAGCTCTTTGGGTGAACACCTATTGGAGACTCTTATGGTCAATGAACTCATCTACATGAACCCCATATAAATAGTGACGCCATATCTTTATAGCAAATACCACGACTGCTAACTCAAGATCATCGGTGGGGTAATGCCCATGCACCTTTAGTTGCCTAGAAGCATGGACAATAACTTTGCCACTTTTCATCAATACATACCCAAAATCAATTCTTGAAGCATTGCAATAAACCACAAACCCTTTTAACGCTTCTAGTAGAGCCAACATAGGAATAGATGTAAGCTTGTATTTCAAAGTTTGAAAACTCCTTTCACACTTATCGGTCCAAATAAAGTTAGTCTCCTTTGTGTCAACTTTGTCAAGGGAGAAGCAATTAAAGAAAAACCCTCAATAAATCTTCGATAGTACCCTACCAATCCCAAGAAACTCCTAATATTTATTGAAGTCAAAGGTCTAGGCCAATTTCTTACCACCTCTATCTTTCTTGGATATGCTTGAATCCCTTCACCCGAGACCACATGTGCTGGAAATGCAACTTCCTTCAACCAAAGTTCACATTTGTCGAACTTGGCAAACAACCTTTCTTCCCTCAATGTTTACAACACTACCCTCAAATGTTTCACATGCTCCTCTTCACTCCGGGAATAAATCAAAATACCATCAGTGAATACCACCATAAAAAAGTTGAGGTAGGGTGTAAGGACCCTAGTCATGAAATCCATAAGTATTGTCGGAGCATGAGATAGGACAAAGGATATCACCACAAACTCAAAATGCCCATATCTTGTTTGGAAGTCCATTTTGGGAATATCATGCTCACTAACCTTCAATTGATGATAACTGGACTAAAGGTCAATCTTTGAGAAGTGACTAGCCCATTGTAGTTGGTCAAACAAGTCATCTATCTTTAGCAAGGGATACTTTTTCTTCACGTTGTTAAGTTGCCGATAGTTAATGCACATTCTAAGCGAGCCATCCTTCTTCCTTACAAACAACACTTGCGCATCCCAGTATGACTTGCTGGGCCTAATAAAACCCTTCTCCAATAGGTATTCAATTGATCCTTAAACTCCATCGGGGTCATGTGGTAAGGGGGATTAGAAATGGTTTGCATATTAGAGAGGAGGTTTATTCCAAAATCTATCTCCCTTTTATGAGAGACACTAGGAAGCTTGTTGGGAAAAACACCAAGAAACTCGTTAACCACCGAATCTGACTCAATTAGAGGGACTCTAGACTCAGCATCCCTAAACCTTACATGATGTTATATGAAACCCTTAGAAATTAACTCTGGAGCCTTAAGACAAGAGATGAACCTACCCTTAACCACTGAATTATGACCTACCTACTCAAGGGCAAGCTCACTAGAGAATTGGAACTTAACCTTGTAGGTTCTACAATCAATAAAGGTATGATATTCATGTAATTCCCCGAGAGTAATGTCAAAATCTACCATGTCAAGTTCAACAAAATCACAAGGCAAGACTTTATGCAATATGTACATGGGAAAACCCCTTAGACTCTTTTAGCAACAATGGACTTACCAACAGGGGTAGACACTTCAAAGGCTCACACAATAACTCGGGGCACATATGTAGTCTATTAGCAACAAAAGGAGTAGCGACAGAGAGTGATACCAAAATTCAATAAAGCATATATATCAGGATTGTAGATCTTTAACATATCATTAATAACATCAGGTGCTTCATCCACCCCTTCCCTCTCATGTAGAGTATAAAACTAGTTGTGACGTGGAGCACCTCCTTGTTGGCCGCCTTGTGCCCTTTGATCACCATCAGCACCATCTCCTTGGGGACGACTATATCTACCCTAGTTTGGAGAATCGACAATATTGTGGTCCATCCTTCCATACCCAAAGCAATTGCCCATATCTTTATAGCATCTACCACTATGATGTTTACCACACCTTCCACACCTAGGGATAATTTGACCACCATTATCACCTTGAGCTCTAGGGTTGCGCATCCTATCAGTAACAAACCTTTGGCCTTGAGCATAGGAGGACCCCTGACCTTGAAATTGTCTCCTTGTTCAAAATGACCACCTTTAGTACCTTGAAATTTGCCATCATAGCGAGCCCTCTCTGGACTCCCCAGTCCTCCTCTTTCTAAGCTTTTTCTCTTCAAGTTGCTTAGCATAGGTCTTGAGCTAAGTCAAGTCCATATCTCCTATGAGTAAGGCAGTGCAAAATTCTTTGTTAATCAAGTTAGACATCCCAACACAAACTTGTGCATCCTTTCGCTTTGTTTGGCGACCTAGTGAAGAGCATACTTTGAGAGGTTGCCAAATTAAAGGGAATACTCCCTAACACTCATGGAATCTTGTGTAAGGTTCATAAACTCCATCATCTTTGCCTCCCTTAGCTCGATGGGAAAGAAACGGTTGAGGAAGGTGGCCTTGAATTCTTCCCAAGAGATAGGCTCTCCATTAAGCTTCTCCTTTTTCAACGAAACAAACCCCAATTGGGCAAGGCCCTTTGTCGATAGGTAACTAGTTTTGCTTTCTCCTCTTAGCTTACGCCCATAATATCGAGAACTTTGTACACCTCATCGATAAATTATTGGGAGTCTTCTTCGACTGTGGAGCCATAGAACTCTAGAGAATTCATCATTGTAAAATCCCTCACTCTTGAAGCGGAGTAAGAGCATAAGGAGCTAGACCTCCTTAGTTGGCCATGACCATTTCTAATAAAGTGACCACATTCCGATATTTGGCATGAGTGACTCCTCTTTCTTCTTAGGGAGGTTGTGGAGTCGGAAGAACCGATTCACCATCAGGGGTAGGAACTCTTTGTGCCCCTCTTCTTTGAGGCATGATCTAAAATAGCAAAAGATCATCCATTGGGAGTAGGAAATCTAAATTTAACTCCTAAAGCATGACATAGAATATGAAGAAGTGAATCATTCCTAAAACGCCTCATAGCCTCTTATTCATAGTTGTGGCATGCTTCAAAACCATAAAAAAATACTCTACTTGACATGGTGTGTTGGATTTCCAAGGATGATTTACAAACATAGTGCTCTGATACGAACTTTGTCACAACCTAAGCCTAGGGCCTAGGCATCACACGACGAATGGGGAACCCGAAAGGACCCAAACAAGCCTCTTAAGAATACATAGCACATCCTTGATTGAGGAAGCATAATTAAAATCAACAAACACATAATTTTTGGGAAAATGGGACTTTGACTCAAGCTATGTGGATGTTATAGGAAAGAGAATTAGCATGAACATGTAGCAAATAATATTTAAGGGGCGGGTAAGTTTAACTCACGCTATAGGGAGAAATAAGGGCTTAGGAATTTTATATCAACAATACAACAAGCATCAACACAGAAGGGAATAAGTGACTAAGGGAAGTCTTCAATAATACATAGACATAATAAGAGTCGAGCTCATAACATACAAACCTATTTCCAACAACACCTCTAACAAAGAGTGAAACGGGGGCCAAGACATCTCCCGTGCTCACCTCAAAAGAAAAATATCCATAAATAGGCAAGTCTTAATAAAGCATGAAAAGAAGTGAGTATTTTCCTCAATTGTAGAGAACACACCAATAGCAAATCTTCAATCGAATCACTAGCCACGTAGAGGAGAAGGATGAATATGAGCTCCGATCTTATGTAGGCAAAAAGTATGCATTAGTACTTGGAATGTACAAAGTCTGAGTGGTGCAATGCAAGAAAGAACATAATGTTCAATGCCATAGTCAAAATATGCATAATGAATCATAAAGTCACATAACACATCATACATACATGGGAAGGACCACAACCAACATGTAAGACCAGGTGAGCTACTACTTGGAATCTTGATGCACACTCCACATCATACAAGGAGTGATTTACTTTTCCAAGGTAGACCAAACACTCACCTTACGGGAACTCCCCCATTTTGGAAAGTGCTTCATGAACACCTTAGAGGAATACCACCCTTTTTGATTAATATATGATAGGAGTCCTTACAAGAACTACACCTTTTTCGGGTATTAATTAGCATGTGTTTATGGGAACACCACCCTTTTTGGTCAATCATGCAAAAAAAGCTATATGGATCCATTAGTTAATTCACAGATCTATGATGGCAACATAGTTATGGGACAATGGTTATCTACCAAGGTCCTCTCAGTGCTAGGTCACAATTCCAAGCAATACACAAGTCATACTTATAGTTGTAATATGTAAAGCAGCATAATATTATCATAGAGTAGCTCATCAAAATCAAATATTCATAATATCAAAGGTAGCGCTTCATATCATTCATAACTTTCACAATATTCTAATATCTGATGTCACCCAAATTACACCTCCTTTTTAGAAAATAAAGCGATCGTTGTCGAGATATGAAATCTAACCAAGGTTAGGGTGGAACCCAAGTGAATATGTAGACTCAAGACCAATTCACCAATAAGCAATTCAAGTAGTTAACAAACTCAACTCCCCGGGAGGGGGGGTTGCAAAAACCAATAAGAGATTACACTAAACTAACTATCATAAGAGATAAGCAATAATAGAGAGCAACAAGGGTATCGTGTTCCCCATGATTCCCCAACTTAGTATCACCGGATAACCCAATTCTTCTCTAGTGTATAGCATGCAAGATGGTAATACAGTAATTTAAGTTCACCAAGCCCTATGGTCCAAGGTGAGAGGCGAATTTCACTATATGACTTGGCCAAATCTCTATAGTGTACAATACTAACCATTACCTATAAGTCCCAGTCAACCTCCCCTTGGCCCAGTTCGGTTGATTAGACAAGAACACATCATTGAATCTTGTTAATCAATATCTTTTCCTATTCATTACTACCTTTGTCCAGTCAGTAATACTAGGCGGGTTCTAATGTCGGCCACCATTAGACAATATGAAAAACGAAGAAAATTGATTAATACATGCATATACCCATTCCAAGAATTACAAATTACGTAGCTTAACTAAGTTTGTTTTTCATGATTCCTACAACCCTAGTTGTGAATTTAGCTACTCATTCTATGGGTAGATGAAGAAATTTTTAATTGAGAAAACATAATTAAACACTTACCCAATTGAATTAAGATCAAGCAAATCCAAGAAGAATGAGAATCACAAGCTTCAAGATCAACTTTGCCCATAAGTGTTTTCTCACTATCTTTTCTCTCAAATATTGAGTTCTCCAAGTACAAATCCTAAAAAACACTGAATAATGACGTCCTCCATTGTACGATAACCTAAAAGTACTATTTATAACAATTACAATTAAGTCCCAAAAAATATAAAAACTGGTCAGTGGACTCCACGAATGCTCTCTAGGACTCGTAATATGATTTACCAGTTGTAGTTGGGGTCTTGTAATTAGCTTTTGGAATCTTAAACTGCTCTTTTACTACTTCACTTTACCAGTTGTAGACTGATTTATGACTTGTATTTCTCTCTTGTATACTTCAACTGCATCACATTGTCCTTCACTAGAAATCTTCACGAAAACAATCTATATGACTGGTAGAATGCTCTACAACTTTTATAGAGGTCTCGTATAGCTAATCTTTAGATATCATCCTTCACTGGAATTTTTCATGAAACAACCTCTATCACTCGTAGAATGCTCTACAACTCGTAGAGGGTCTCGAAAATCACCAACAACAAGAAAACTTCTGCAATTTTTCCCCAAGTCATAACTAACCTACTTTCTTGCAAAAGTAAACACAAAATACATAAAGGCCATAAATGTCGCATTGAGTACACACAATATCCTAAGTTTTAAGCATCAAAAGTGTTGTACTTTGATAGTACATCAACACGCTCAACTTAAAATTATTGGTTGTCCTCAAGCGATGACTTAATCAATATAGACAATACAGTAACACATTGACCTAAACTCAATGGCATAGATCACATACAAGTGAAACTTAGATAGCCAAATCAATTTTTCAAAACAAGATTAGAGAGCTAGTTAGTAAACAAATGCAAATTGGTGCATGTGAAAACACAACTATGACAATCAATGGAATATCAACAGTCCACAATCACTTAACAAGTCAAATGCTAACAAATCAATGCAAGTGCCCTCATAGAAAGAAATCCCATTTTTAACACTCAATGATGATTTCAAATTTAGCTTTAGGACTATGCAAGCACACTCAGTCTCTCAAAAGATATTCATGCATAACGACTAATACCATAGGCTTGTCCCTATACTCATGACTTAGACCTTCAACTAACTGGACTAGGATCACTTTAGGACTTTCTAGGCTTGTAACGCAAGCTTAGGGGCTTCTGTATGCCTTTTTTGGAAAAATAGTGACTAGAGACCCTCCTTGAAACTGCATTTTTCATCACTTTCACCTCACCAACTATGATATTTTCACCTTTCACTCCCTCTTTCCTCTTTTTAAGCCTCTCCGAGTGCTTTATTCTCTTTTGTCAGCTATTGCCTTGTTTTTACACTTCATTTTGCTTTTTAGCTCATATCTAAGGCATCTTTTCTTTTTCTTACACCTAGTACATGATTTTTATTCTTTTTCTCCTCATTCCGAACTCACCAACTTTTTTTTTCTGCTTTCCCATTACACCGGTCACCCTCAACTTAGGCTTTTAGCCTGTATGTAAGTACACAATATCTCTCCTCCAAACAAGGCCCACTTTTGGTAACCACCCTCAACTTAGAATTTTTGCCTCAGTCAAGGTTCACAATGCTCAAGGAAATACCAGGGCCAATTTCAAGGTTTATTAGTTGATAAGGCTAGGCTAATTGGTGTTTTGAAAGAATTGGTACATGTAAGGCTCAAATATTTGGAACAAGGGATAAATCATCATTTTGGTTTGTTATTTTAGGCTAAAGTGGACTAATTAAAGAACAAAAGCCTAAGATCCTTTTCTAGTCCAAAGAATCTACTATCTAAGTTAGAGTAACAAGGATATTTCTGAATTAGCACAAAATATATTAATCTAGCGAAATAGGTTCACACTCACATGGCACAATTTACATAATCAACAAAAGACTAACAGATCATGCTTCTCATCTCAAATTACCCTTACTTATCAGAACAGGTATTGTCAAACACCTTAACATGCATGGTTTCCATCTAACTACTAATCAAAAATTTTGGTGGGTACAATTTTTCAAAACAAAACACAAAAACATGTTATATGCCGTAAGTATTAGTACTGTAACTACACATATTATCTAAACATCCTAAATATGCCAGTTCAATAGAAATTAAATATCCACGAGGAAAACAAACATAGGCAGAAAAATCTTGGGATAAAAAATTAGGGTAGATATGGAACATAAGCTACTCAGACTTGACTAATGTCTAAAACTACCCACACCCCATTAAAAGAGATGTGCATTCTTCCCAATGCACAAATCAAGCAAAATAAACACATAAAGGGGTCAAAATCCATACCTGGGCGCCTAAGCGCCAATGTGTGGCTGAGTCTGGCCACCCTCTTCCTGTGGGGTAGTCTCCTTAGCAATGGTACTCTGTTCGGAGGGGCCACTACCCCTCAACCTATCATGCTCACGAGCTAGCCGCATCTTCTCATCGTGCCTCGATCTCCTCGTAGCAAGCTCAAACTCCTCATCCTCTGAGAGCTTTGCCCGTACATTTCTTTCCTCTGGCTCTACATGCGTGCAAGGTCTCTCCCCGAGGGAAGTCTCTGTATGCTCCTCAAAGGGAAATAAATCTAATATCAGTACCAGAGATATCATCTCTAGTAATGTAACTGGTGCTACTAGTGATGCTGTCATATCAGCCCAGAGCTACTGGATCTCCAACTTCAGGGAAGACAAATCTGAAGGCTAGGCCTCAGCCAATCTCTTCCTACACTCTCTCCTCAAAGGTGTAGATGTGGTCATCTACCATGGAAATACATTCCTAAATAGTAGAAATAGTGAACGCTCGGCTCCAATCCTCCGAGTTTGAAATAGCTTATCAGACCCATGGCCTAATCTACTGAAAAAGATGAGTCAACTGGGACTAAACATGCAATAATCTTTGCGGCATGGCCTGAATAGAAGCGGCGGACATGTAAGCCATGCCCACTATAGGAGGATGTGAAGTAGAGGCGTCTTGTAACACCCCTCACCTTACAATACTAGTATAATGCAAATGAAACATGACATGGTTTGGAGAAATTGACGCTAAATTTTAAAAGTGCTTGAATCTCGTGTTAATGGGCTGTATGTGCATTTAACGCTTAAGAGGGTTGAGTGAATTCATGTTTTGTGTCGAATTAAGGAGACTAAGGCCTTAAATGAAGTAAAATAATTGAGGTGCTTGTAGGACTTAGAAGCTAGCAGGTGAGTCATCTACTTGCTTAGCTTAAAATCGCTAGTTAAACGGAGACGAGGCTCGACATCGAATTTGTTCAAGTTCGATTATGAATAAAGTCCGTGTTAAGGGTGAGACTTTAGCCCATGTTTTAGCATCATAAATAGGCTATATTTTCAGCCCAAGAAGTATAATAAAAGGGTCCCAAAGACATCACAATACACTTAGCAAATTGGGCCCAAAACTAAGTGAAAGTTGGAAAATAGGCAGCCCAAGTCCATCAAGTTGGTACTCCAAAAAGGCCAAACTTTGAGGGCCAAGCTGGTGGGTAAGCTACTTGATAATGTGTGGTATATGTCGGTCAATAAGTTAAGAGAGAGTCGGCATAATATCCCTATATAAAGATCTCGAAAGCTGCTCCACAAGTCATAGTTCACTGGAACACAAAATCAGATTGCTCTCTCTACTTTCTCTCAACTTTTCTCAACTTTGTGAAGCAGACAAACGGCTTCTTTAGGGTTGTTAAGGAGCCTCTACACCTTGAAGACAAAGGTAAGTAGTTAAAGTTGTGTGTTTAGTATAGTTTTATCATGAAAAACAAGAGATAGATGCTAGTTATGCTTGCTGAAATTTGTGGACAGATTCTGTGCAGAAAGTTGCTGCACCTTTTCTTTTTGTTTTGGTGATTTCTCTATGGTTTTTAAGTTATATTATGAAGAGAACTTGGTGTTGTTAACATGGGTTGAGCTATAAGCATCACTCTAAGGTTGCTTCCCTAGTTTTCGTTTCATTTAATAAGCGTGTCTTATCGAGTTATCTTAAGCATCATGTTGATTAGAATTTGCGGGCTGTTGTGTGTAAAGCTATTAGCACACATCCTTCATGACTTCTTAAGTGATGTTATAGTACTATTTGGGGTCTGTTTATTTGTGTAAATATTGCTGGAACACTTTGGTTAAAGTTGGAATAGGTTTGGAGTTATCAACGTCGAAAGGTAGCGAAGAAAAGTAACGTTATGCAGTCCATTTTTAGATTGTGTGGAATTGTGATGTGTTGTGCTTCGTGGGCTGTTGTAAGGCTGTTATGGACTTAAAATAGGCTGTACATGATGTATACATGCTAATGTGTATTAGAAAATA